>JABFFC010000101.1:0-49453 GCA_013623535.1 Fusarium penzigii
CCCCCTTAGACCGTCGAAACCAACCTCACGAAAATCAAAACCGCACCCCCCCCCTTCTTCCACCTCTTCCTCTTTTCGTTACCGTCAGGGACTTGATAAAAGATACCGACAATCCACCATTTCCTTCTTCTTCGTCCCATTCTAGTTGCTATCTGAAGATCCAGCACGCCCAACACCTCCTGGAGAGTGAGAACGATTCCAGTATACCTCTAGTCAGCAGGATTCCTTCACAATACAGAAGAAACAGAACAACTTCTGATCTCTCAACCGCTTCTCCCAGCTGATACAACCACCAGATTCAGGCAAGTCATTCAATCTATTTTTTCTTTCCTTTTTGTGCCTTCTCGTCACTGCCTCTAGCTCTCTGCCTTGTGAGCCCTCCACCATAAAACACCCCCCCTCCCCATCAACCACTAGGTCCCCATTTCGTCCACTGTTCCTCACTAGAGAATATCACACCCTTCACTCCAAACATACCCCTCCCTGGGGGCTGTTCACATCCCCTTCTTTTCCCTCTTCCAACTCTTCTGTTCTAGGGATTCAAGACCCCACCATCCGCTACTCCTTGACCTTGCCTTGACCTCTTTTTTCGTTTCCCTCCTACTCCTTGTTCATTAATCTTCTCAAACCCATCCATCAAACTGGAGCTTTTGGGCTCTGTGGTCCTTGTCTCGTTCCAGATCCAGATCCAGGACATTACCTGCCTTAATACAACCTCGTATCCCACGATAATTCGATTCAATTCGCCCTTCTAACATTTTTCACTTTACTTGCAGACTTCATACCGTTACCATTCATCGTCATGGCCTTATAGATCCTGCCCTCTCAGCCACAGCTATTTTTTTCTCGTTACATTACCTACCATCCTGACCCTTGCCCCTTCCTCTTGAATTGAAGCCTTGAGATTTGAGATGACGTCGACTACTCCAATAACAACTTTCACAATGCATGACTCGAGATCCAGCGATCGGACACCGGTCCATTATACAATGAAGACAAATGCCCGACATTCCCACTCACCTTCTGCTTCGGGTCCTCAGTCTCAGCCTTACGCTAACTCACAAACCTCCCATTCCCATTCTCACTCTCACTCGCATTCTCACTCCCAGTCCCTACGACCGAGTAAACCACAACAGCATAAATCATCGACCCCGATCGCCTCTCCTCGGATGCCCTACTCAGTAGGCCAGAACCATCCTCCTAAGCTCTCGCCACGCGGCCCTGCACCCGGTGGCAGATCTCCCAGTCCCAACTATTTCGGTCTCATTGTCGAGTCCAACAATGAGAGGGGTGGCGGCGACTCATCGTCTGGTCTCCCCAAGGACAATTGGAGTCCATCCTCCTCCATAAAGTCATTTGGTGCTGCCATTCCCAAGCAGGTGCCTCTGGATGCCAATCCTGAGTTTGAGGCTTTCAAGAGGCAGGCCGATTTCAACAGGGGCAAATCGATGGCTCTTCCAACCAGCCATTTTGCCCTCCCCACGGCAACGCCCTTTAATGGCGCCGCCGTCTCACGTCCTATGCCTCCAAGATGGCATACTCACGGCAGCGAGTCAGGCTCAGACTTCCCTTTTGCTCGAAATCCTTCATCTCACAACACTCACAGACCATCGAGTCGAATGGAGGTAGATCAAGATGGTGCGCGGGATTCGACTGGTGCTTCAAACAACCATAACGTGGATTCAGCGTTCCCGCTACCGAACCTCAGCATGCCTCGTTTTGCGTCTCCAGCACCCATGGACAGCTCTCAGCCCAGAGGTAACCTTACTCGATCTGAGGATCGCGACCCACGACTATCTTTCATGGAACATCGCCCTGAGCCACCTACGCCCAACGCTAGCGATATTAAAAGAGCGAGAACTGTTCCCGCCACGCTTGAGCCTGGCCAGCCCAATATGATTAGTGGATCACAACTTCGAGAGCTGATGGAGCAGGTAGACAAGGATCGCCTGCTGGTCCTCGACATCCGCTCCTCTCAGAATTATGCCCAGTCTCGAATCAAGGACGCCCTCAACCTATGTATCCCGACAACTCTCCTCAAACGTGCCACATTCAACATCCAGAAGCTGCAGCAGACATTCCAGGGCGGATCAGAATCCTCCAAGTTTTCCAAGTGGCGTGAAATGGACTACATTGTTGTGTACGACTCGCATTCGTTCGACAAGCGAGATGCCGTTACAGCCCAGAACATGATCAAGAAGTTTACCAATGAGGGCTTCTCAGGCAAGACGTGCATTCTCAAGGGAGGTTTCAATGCATTCCAAGAACACTTTTCCGACTGCGTCGACTTCCGTTCAACAGCTGAGATGTCGGCCAAGTCTGGGGCCATGAACCTTGGTGGCATTGCTCCTGTGATTGGAGGCGTCATGCTTCCCAAGACGGGCAACGATTCAAACCCGTTCTTTTCTAACATTCGTCAGAACATGGACCTGGCAGATGGTGTCGGTCAGCTCGATGTCTCACGACCCACGGCTCTTGACTCTCCGTCGCTACCACGATGGCTCCGAGACGCGGCCTCGAAGCCTGATCATGGAAAGCAGGTGTCTGACAAGTTTCTGCATATCGAGGTTGATGAGCAGTCTCGCATGAAAGCCGCATATGCCGCATTCAATCCTAACAACAAGACTGAGAAGCCTCAGGTCCAGCTCTGCGGCGTTGAGAAGGGTGTCAAGAACAGATACAAGGACATTCTTCCATTTGAGCATGCACGTGTCAAGTTGCAGGACAAGCCTACCGAGTCGTGCGACTACATCAACGCTAGTCATCTGAAGGCTTCGGGAAGCAACAAGCGATATATTGCCACCCAGGGACCTCTGCCCGCTACATTCGAGGTATGTTGCCTCAATCATCTTTGCTATTAGTGATGCTAACCTTGTCAGGATTTCTGGTCTGTTATCTGGCAGCAGGATGTGCGTGTCATTGTCATGCTGACTGCTGAATCCGAGGGTGGCCAGCTCAAATGTCACCCTTACTGGAAAGGCAGAGACTTCGGACCCATCAAGCTCAAGTCATTGTCTGAAAAGAAGGTCTCACTCGATATCGACAAGCACAGATCTGATTCTCACACGACACCTTCTCACACGACACCATCTGAGTCTATGGGCGAACAAGGCAGAAGACGAGCCAACACAACGACGACCCTTGAAGCGACCACACCAACCACCAAGCCGCTTACGGGTCAGAGCGAAACCCCTTACGTGATCGTCCGCAAGTTTGCTCTCTCTCATAGCGCGCACCCCTTTGAGCCCATCCGCGAGATCACGCACCTGCATTTTCCATCGTGGCCTGATTTTGGCACCCCGGCGCAGCCATCGCATCTGTTGGCACTTGTGGAGCTGGCCAACGTCATGCAGCGATCTGCCCTGCCTATTGAGACGGGGGTCATTATGGCCAAGAACTCTCCCCAGGAGCCCCCTCCAATCGCTTGGTATGACGAGCCGGAGGCCGATGCACGCGCACGACCAATGCTTGTCCACTGTTCGGCTGGATGTGGCCGAACTGGAACATTCTGCACCGTAGACACAGTGATTGACATGATGAAGCGACAACGACAGGCCAAGATTGCGGCAATCCGATCGCGTGACTATGATGGCGATGTTCCGATGGGAGAGATGCCTGGGGATATATCCCCCAAGAGCCTGAAACACACGCAGTTCTTCACGCCTGGACAGAGGACTACGCGGCAAATCAAGGCCTCAAGAGGTGCTGCCAGCATCGACACTAGCTGGCTCGTAGACGACAGTGTGGATCTCATACAGAAAACGGTGGAAGATTTCCGAAAGCAACGGTTGAGCATGGTGCAAAGTCTGAGGCAGTATGTACTGTGCTACGAATCAGTGCTCGAATGGGTGACGAGGATGAATGAGCGAGGAGTACACAGTGCTGGAGGGAGGAAGCGAGCGGGGAGCCTCCAGCAGGCACGGGGCTGAGATGAGGGTGTCATGAGGAAGCGCATCATGACAGCAAAGCATAAAAGGCATTAATTGCATGAGGAAATATAAAGTAACGCAGCAAGCGCTTGGGTGGTTCGGGCTGGAATGGATGGGGTTTTGGCGTTGGATGATGTTGATTACGTTGTTATGAATTTCGACGAGCGAGCTATGCTAATATGGAATGTTGAAGTGGTCGTATGGAAGCCATTAAGTTTCAAGATGGATGCTATCATAGTATTGGATTTGGTATCATTACGAGTTTGTGTGGTATGGTATGGTATGGTATGGTATGGCATGATGTATAATAGATTCTATCAGGTTCAAAGCTAGACTAGGACCTGACCCGATAAGCATTTACATGGATTCACAGTGTCATGGTTGACGTATTGTACCTGATGAAATATCGATAGCGATGCTAATGCTTGGTGATTCGGATCGTGAAAAAAGCTAACCGGATGGACATACGAGGGACCTAGGATCCAGGCTCGGCAGTTGAAGGAGGACCTAAAACTTGGTCAAAGCCCGAGGGAAGATGCCGCAGATAGATTGATGTAACCAGGTTGAGCTCAATGCCTTGCTTGACATTGTTGGTTAGGTAGTAAGCGAGAAAGGGGGGATTCAATGCTACCGTGCTAATAACAGGGACCATGTTGCAGATAGGGTCCTGGGTATGGATCAGTTTGGTATTTATGACGTCTACTGTGGTACAGGCTTAGAGTTACGGTAGGCAGGTTGAGTTATCAAGTAATGTAGACATACATGTCTTGGCCCAAGTTGGGAAAGGGATCGATTGATTGATTGGTGGTTTTGAACTTGGAATTTTGGTGATGCGTGTAAGTGAAGAGGAACGATGTGTTTCTGGGGGATTCCACCCGGTGGTTCTCTTTATCGATAATCATTTCCTTTTTATTTTATTTTTTATTTTTTAACGCAGGCCAACTCGACAACACAGTCCTTTCTACAGTACCTTAAGGTACTTTGCCTTACTACTACAAGTTAATGCAAGTGAACGAAAGAGTCCCTTCGCTGGTGGATTCGAGCCCTTGTTTTCTGGACCCATTGCCGGTGGCATATTTCACCCCCCCCCCTTTTTTTTTTTCGAAACCCGTTTCGCTGGAACCTTCTCTCCACGTCCCCTTTTTTTTTTTTTGGTGTGTCTTTGCAATAAGGGTCTGTGGGCTTATTGTGTATTTATGGGAGGCGATGGTTAGATAATCGAGTAAATGGTGAAATGTAATGTAGATTTATGCAGATGACTCGGTTGTCTTGGTTTTAAATATAAGTGGTTATATCTGCATCTAGTTCGTCACTTGTCGTCGATTTGTCGCAATATTTCGTGCATAAAGAGAATATGAAAGAGGCTGGGATTAAGGATGATTTTGTAATGGTTCTGTCACAAAACCAACAGTGGCAGGGTACTCACTAAAAAAACAAAAACAAAAAAAGGTTGATAAGCACTGGGCTGGAATACAGAGGGGTCCGGTCCCTTCCCTTTGCCTGTTGCATCTTGTCCCCGCTATCTCCATCCACCCTCCAGGCAGCTGGAGGAGACTTGTTACTTTTTCTCTCTTCCCACTTTCCCACTTCCCAAGAAAACAAAACAGAAGAAAAGACAGCACAACAAGACATCCCACCGACCAAACCTGCCTGTACGATAATCGGGAACGAACCCTGTGTCTAGGGATCGCATCCTGTTGCTTGGGCGTGTTATCCATTCGGTCATTCACTCGTTCTTGTACCAGACCAGACCACACACAACGTCTAACTCAACCCCCTCCCTCTTGTATTGGACTGCACAGCACTGCACTGCGCTGCACTGTCACAATCCAATCTAGTCCAATCCAGCCCCTCAGAAACCAAACCAAACCAAGGATTACGAGTCGCTTGACTGTGTTGCAGTCATCCTTTCCTGAAGCTTCTCCCTCCCACCATCCAACTCATAATTTCATCCCCTTCTATATACCCCCTCCCTCATTCAATCTTGATTTTTTTCTTCTTCTTCCGTAACTGTATTCTTTCTTAATCCTGCATTCTTTCGATTCTCACTTGATCGCTATAGAGATTTGCGACAACTGCGCCACTTGGGCTTTTCTCAAACAGACCGTTGTTCGTTTGTACCCTTTACTTTAACTTCTGCCCTCAGCCAGTGAGAGCCGGATTCGGAAACGAACCAGGATCGACAATAACAAACACCAACCTCCAAAAACAACCGGCGCTTCCACGACTTGTGCCTTATTTCTTATCTTCAGACCACTAGATCGTCATGCCTGAACCACCTCCAGCCGCCGATACCATGCGCCGTCAATCCATGGACGTGAACGAGTCGTCGCGCAACCCCCAAGAGTCCAACGGAAACCCTTCTGACAACAACATGAAGGTAGATCTTGACATCGAAATGAAGACTGTTGAAGAGGAGATCGCACAAGAAAACTCGCGCATCTATACCCCGCCTCCTCATATCGCCGCTCGTTTCTATAGACCTTCTCAGGCTCGTCGGAGAGACTCGGCTGCCTCATCACGACGAAACTCATTCTCCTCTGCTCACTCTCGATGCTCTTCTATTCAGCCCTCAAGTCACCGCGGTGGTGAACAGAGTAAGCATGTCGCCCAACATCTGCGTCGCGCTTCCTTCCTTGAAGACCGTAGAGCTCGCCTTGCCGATCGAGCCGCACATGCCGAGAAAGTCCGCCTGCGCGCGGCCCTTGCAAAGGCGACACAGCGCGATACAACCCTGTCCGAAGAGCGTGCCCTGGCAGCTCAGCAGGCAAGGGAACGAAACCTGGCCGAGATTGTGGCCAACTGTGCCGAGGAGGTCAAGAAGGCAAAGCAGGTTGCTGAGTTCATGAAGGAGAAGAGAGAGCAGGAGATTGTCAAGATGAGACAGCAGATTGAGGAGAGAATGGCAGAGGCTGAGAAGAGAAGGGAGGAGTTACGAAAACAGAATGCGTCAAAGCGAAGTCGTGGTCAGAGTGTTGCCACAAGGAAGGCTTCGGAAGGTACGCCTCAGTCGCCAGAGCCTGAGAAGCGTCTCTTGACCGAGGAAGAGGCTGCTGCAAGAATTCAGGGCTGGTGGCGTGGTCGTCTACGAAAGAAGGCGATCCAGGAGTTTTCCAACCTAGGCCTTACCGTGGATGGTATCCGAGAGACGCAGTTCGACACGGTTGTGGAACTATTGGCACAAGAGCGTGTGCTTGTCGTTACGGCCCGCCTTCTTCGTCTCTGTGGTCTCGAAGAAGGTGAAGCTGGATCGGTTGGGGAGATGGCGGCCGTTCGAACGTTCTTGAGCGCTTTCTTGATCCTTGGTCATCCCAATCAAGTCCTGAGCAACAAGGACGATAATGGCGACGAGGAGGTGGCCAATCTGCTTGCCTCTCATAGACTTCCATCGGCTGATCTCACTCACCCACAACTCCAAGACCTCGTCGGCAAGGCGCGAGATGTGCTCATCTCATTCGAGACTATCCTATCTAGGCTGACATCCGCCAACCGATATACCATGCCACCTGCGCTCAAGAACACCCTCCCCGAGGCCTACGCAACCTTTTACAATGCTTTCATTGCTTGGAAGTCACGAGACTCAAATGCGTTGATTGAGGTTATGCTTATGCAATTTGTTGAGCTTGACGCCATTTATCACACCGTCAAGGATACAACCGACGATGCTGCTGCGGCATTGTACAAGAAGAGTATCCAGGACAACCAGCTGATGCTGATTGTCAGGATCAAGAAGCTGGCGGGCCAAGAAAAGGGCAAGAAGATGATTTTCGAGGCTGTGGCCGAAGCTCGAAAGGCGCGAGCTGCAAAGAAGCGCACTGGCGACACCAAGCCCCGTGCAGCTGATAATGCGCCAGGCGAGGCATCGGAGACGGCCAACAGTCTGGTCTCGTCGGAGTCGCAGCCCTTGACTCCTCCCCCGACACCTGTGAGCAGGGGCCAGGCCAAGAGCTCAACTCCTGCCAAGACTGGTCTCAACGAGCTGTTGCCCAACAACAGAATCGTGGTGCACGAGCTGGCCATCAACAAAGAGTATCAGCTGTCGCCGGAAGAGTACAAGGCAAAGCAGGCCGAGCGTACGTATCCTCTCTACATGCAGATGAGAGCTCTTCTGGAGCACAACGATAGCACAGCCCACTTTGAGTTGTTCTCCATGCTCACCCGCCACACCAAGGAGAAGCTTCAACGCCTTCTCAAGCCGGGCAATTCCATGTACAATCTCATTGGTGAGATCTTGGACCCAGAGATGGCAGAGCGTCAATTTGCAGTCGGCAACTTTTCATATGAGAAGTTCTTTACTGCCATGGGGTCTCTCCTACCCAAGCTGTGCGCACCCTTCCGAGACGAGGAGGTCAAGAGCCTCGTCCAAGATAAGCTGACAGATGGTGACCTGATTGACCGGCTCGAAGCGCTCAACGGGTTCATCGACATCATGCTATGCGATTACATCAACTACATGCTTCGGATCACTGCCCCTCAGCTGATCGAGTCAGCCACGCAATATGAAGCCAAGATGTTTGCTGAAGATGTAGAGAAGGACGAGCTCGGACTTGCAGCCGCTGAAGCGGCATGGAAGAGCGCACGGTCAAAGGTTATGGCCGAGATGCAGAAGAGAGATCCTGAGGGCATCAACCATCCCAGGTCGCGTTCCACACCCAGCAGGATCTACGCGCAGATGCTTGTTGATCTGTTCACAAAGATCCCTCCCACACCAGTGGAAGAAGTACCGGAGATGCTTCGACTGGATATGTCGCGCATCCAAGAGGTTTCGAGCACGATCCAAAAGGTCATCACCGCTGGTGCCGTGCTGCTTCAGTGCAAGAATCTACTGAAGCGAGATGTCCGATCGTCTTGGAAGATGGAGGCAAACCGGGTGATGTCGGTGCTTGAGGCGGGACACAACATGGCGACAACCATCGATGGTGTGATGGCCGCACTGGAGTCGGGCAGGTCAATGCCAGCAGCAACAAAGACTCACCTTCGTTCGCTCGTGACAAATGTCCTGAACGCGAGCCAGGAGATGACACAGCAGGGCGTGGAACCTCGGGAACCCGTCCTTCGACTCCTGCTCACGCGACTCCGTGGCAACATCCTCGTGCGTCTGGCTGCAGGATCGGCCAGTGAGAAGGTCCGGGCAACCAACACGGCGGGCGAGAAGCTGGCCAGTCTTGGGCTATCCGAGTTTGTGGAGAAGGTGCGGGAAATGTCCAACCTACTAGAAAAGGTTGGAAACGTCGATAGAGCGGCTCACGGACCTTGGTGGGATGCAGTAGCGACCAAGGTGGAGCAGGAAGAGATGTCTTGATAGAACACGAGTTCAGCTTCAGACCAGGAGAAGGATTTGTCTCTTTTTTTCTTCTTCTTTTTCTTTTTTCTTTCCCTTCTTGTTTCGGGTTTCGGGTCAGCGATTTCTGTTATCTGGGAGGGCATTTTATATTTCCTTGGTACTGGGAAAGGGGGTATTCTATTTATGTGCATGGCGTAAACTGGGGGCGTGTAGAAGCCTCTGGGCTCTTTTTTTCTTCTACTTCTTTCTTATGGGAAAGGGATTCTGGGAATTTGATAACTCAAGTGTGTACACGATGGAAATGGAATCATGGACTAATGGTGTTTGATTTGAGATGGGTTAGTAACGAGAGAGTGCTTTGTATAGATGAATATACGGGGTATACGAGATTGTCTTTCTGATTGTCGAAGGGATGTTAGTTCCTATATTTTGACCAGTAAATATCGACAGTCCAACGATGTAATTATTTCTTTGGCATCCTTAAATAACCCAGTTTACTTAGCTAGATTACTTGGTTGCATCTTTAACGTTTCACTCAACATCCTTCAAAGTTGATTGATTCTAAGTTGGTGTAGTACATATTACTTACTCTCTTGATTGTTCCACAACATATATACCGCTTACACGGCCCCAGCTGTTAGTAACTGTCACCACACAACACATGCATACTGCATGCAAACTCTCATGATCATATCGCTCAACAAAAAAATAAGAAAGTCTCGAGACTCATCGACAAAAAGCAAAAGTTAGGGTCTGGCCGGGGATTGAACCCGGGACCTCTCGCACGCTATGCTTCGGGTGTTACCCTAAGCGAGAATCATACCACTAGACCACCAGACCAGGTGTTTTAGTCGGATGACAAGAGACTCTGTAATACTATTCATGAGCCTATTGTACATCGACATGGAGTTCTCTGACGGGCTCGGATCCAGACTTTGTGCTTTTCCATTCTAAACTCAAATAAATCACAATTGAAGCAAAGTCATTCATGTAGTGGTTGGTATAAACTCTTAATTTCTTGTACTCTATTGACCGACATAACATTCATATGTACATAATCTTCATCATCTAACCCTCAAAAGGAGTCTCATATGGCCTCTCAGCCTGGGGTGTGATTCTGGCAAGGTGTCGTCTCTGCCCAGACTTCCAGTCAACAAGAGCAGTGTGCTGAACAGATCTGTTGTCCCACACAACGACTGTGCCCTCCTGCCACTTGACGCGGGCGTGGAAGTCGGCACCCCATGCGATGTGCTCGTAGAGGAAGTTGAGGATGGCGTCGGATTCTTCCTTCTTGAGACCAACAATGTCACGGGTGACTAGATTCTGTTAGTATTTCTATTTCTAGGTTGTTGGGCTTGGGAGGGTTAATGATAGCACTTACACTGAGGGTTCACGTATAGTGACTTCTCACCAGTCACGGGGTGTGTTCGGACGATGGGATGCTCGTTGACAACTGGCTCACGACGCTTGATGCTTCCCTTCTTGACACTGGCATTTACCTGCTCGATACCAGAGTGCGTGGCCTTGAGACCGTGAAGCAACTTCTGGAAAGCGGGGGAAAGACGTTCATACGCCTCGACAGTGTTGGCGAAGAGCGTGTCGCCGCCAGTCTCGGGGGTGTCGAGAATGTAGAGGAATGTAGTACCAGGAGGCTGCTGCTCGTACGAGACGTCAGAGTGCCATGCCACAGAGCTGGTCCTCGTCTTGAAGAAGTTCTCGAAGGAGCGATCACCCGCGCCGCGGTGGACGAGATGGATCTCGGGATGGCCCTCTGGCGAACCAGACGTGGGGTGGATGTGATGACGACCGAAGCTTCCGCCGAACTTGAGAGCCTCCGAGATGGGGAGGTCGGCAAAGTCCTGCTTTCGGAAGGCGACGACTTTGCGATCGGCCACGTACCGGGCGAGTTCGGCCCTGCCGGCGGCGTTGAGGGAGCTCAGCTGGACACCCTCGACCTCGGTGCCGATGGTGGGCGTGAGGTGTGTGATGGTGGCCTTGTCGCCGGGGAGGAGGTTGGGGAAGGAGAGGTCTGCGTCTTTGCCGATGTCGTGGTGCTCAAAGGGTTCAAGGGGAGGGTATGTCTGGGTGGTGTTCCAGGTGGGGAGGTAGTTGGGATACTGGGTATTTGTTAGTGATGGCTCTTGTTGAGATGGAACATAGTAAAGGAGGATATGTACCTTGGCAGCTTTGAACTCGTCGGTGCCCTTCTCTTCGAGGTCTTTCTGGTATGTCACAGGAGACAGCTCCTTGTAGACACCCTCAACATGGCCGGGGTAGAGCTTGAGCTTGGTAGCTTCATTGGAGCTCGTGACCGTTGAGGTAGTTGCAGCAGGAGCCATATTGGAATATCTTGTACTTTTTCAAACTTGGCTTGTTATACAGTAATTTCAAGATGGTTGAATTTCCTGATATGAAATAGCCATGTCTTAGTGTCTCTGGAAGAAAAAGCTCTCTTATATACATCATCCCCTCCGTCGGGCGTCGGATCGCGGAGTCGGAGAGATTTGAGAATAAGTTTTGAATTGGTCATAATTTTTTTCCTTAGTATGCAATGCACTGCCAACAATTGCTTTTACATGTCGTGTATTCATGCGTCCATTCGCTCATCGATTACTGTTTTCCTTTCTCAATGTGTTAAGCTGCGTACCCGAGGAGGGGATGCTGATCAATGGAATGAAAACTAAGGCGAATCACGCAATGACTGGTAGAAAGAGCAGTTTCTTTATTATGGAGTGTTGTACTGCGTGGTGGAGGATGAGCGGAAAGTGTAGAATGAGGGGATGAGATTGCGCAATTGCTGGTGGTGGTTTGTGTTGAAGATGGTGTTGGTGTCGCAATATCAAGGGGAGCGTCACGCAATATATCGGGGTATAATGCCAAGTTGAGTGCTTTTACTCGACGAAAGTTAAGTGATATTTCGTATAAAACTGTGCTGGTATAGGCACTTACATGTCTAATTGATGCTATAAAATAATAAAAAATCAACAATGATACCTTCAATATCGTATACTTCAATAGTGACACTTCACCACCATAACCTCGGATATCACCAACTTCAACTTCACATCTTCAACCCCCACACTTTTAAACCTCCCCAGCATAATGCCTGGAATCATCCCTCCGAGACATGACCTGTAATCTAAAGTTTGACGGCCTCTCGGTCGGTATACTCTGCGATTGGATCGATCTTTTTCTCCTCACCTCGCACGCCATTCTTGTCTGTTAGATGATAATCAAACTTGCCCAAGTGCCGGGTTGTCCTGATACCCTTAGAGACCGACGCTTGGCTTCCGTTTTCCTACATGAATAGTGTAGCGTTTGTGGTGGCCAATGTCTATCACTTTTGGTCTTCTGCAACCTAATCCCAACGTTACGATTGGTTCTTATGCATATGATCAGGGTTATTCTTGATATCAATGGCCCAACGTGGGATGCATACTTGATCCATCCTTGGTCCGATGGCGGAACCCCCTTTACGTAGTTTATACTGCTCAAATACACATCGAAAGATAGTCTGGTAGTATTCCTCAAGCTCCCCCCGTTCGCATGACGGTCCGTGTAGTTGACCCCAAGACAATTGAGGTGATTTGATCAATATATCGCGACATCTCGTGCGTGGGAGTTCATCACGACATTGTTAGCCTTTACCAGGGAGAGTCCTAACAGGCAAGGGGGATAATCGAATCATGTAGCATTATTATGCTGTGAGGAAACAGATGATGTCGTCGATATGAAAACGACAAGCGAAAAAAGAGAGAAAAGAGAAAAAAAAGAGTAGTACGGTAGTCGGAGGTTGCAACATCGGTCCTCTTTATAAGTCAGATCCCATTCTTTAATAAACAACTTCGCCCCAAGTGACACTCCCCAATTTCTCACAACATCTCCGCGGCCCCAAGTTTTTCTATTGTCTGTTTCTCCGCGGCTCCCCATACAATACCTCTGTTGAAGCACTATTCACCCATCTCCGCGGCACCCTTCAGCTCGTGAGGCTAGGCTAGTCCACCATGGCATCGCCCACCGGCAAGGATGACGGGAAGGATCTCTTCTCACCAGACCAATCCCAGAGGACCCAGGTAGACAGCGGCAATGAATCCGCGTCTTCGGCGGACGAGCACGTTTTCTCTGATCCGAATGTTGCGGATCGTTGGAGGAAGGTGTACGAGAATGCAAAGTATGAGAATCGACACAGGTTTGATCCAAATTATACGTGGACGGCTGAAGAGGAGAGAAGACTTGTGAGAAAGGTATTGATGAATGACAAAATATCAACAATTGGAAGAAAGTACTGACAGATTGGTAGATTGACTGGAAAATTACACTATGGGCTTGGATCATGTTTTGCTCTCTCGACTTTCATCGTCGCAATATCAACCGTGCTATTTCGGACAACATGGTATGGTCCATTGATAGCAGATTGATAATGAAATCATAAACTAACCATCACCAGCTGCCAGAAATCGGAATGGACACTAACGACTTCAATTATGGTCAAACTGTCAGTACACACACACACACACACCCCTTACAAACACACACACTCTCTCTCGCACACACACACGTTATTACGACGACACCCCCCCTCCACGAAAACAAGACTAACACCGGCATTCCCCAGATCTTCCTCGTCTCTTTTCTCTCGGCCGAACTCCCCAGCGGACTCATCAGCAAGAAACTCGGCGCCGATAGATGGATCCCCTTCCTCATCTGTAGCTGGTCCCTTGTCGCGGGTTCCCAGGCGGCGCTGCAGAGCAAGGCTGGGTTTTACACGGTCAAGGCGCTTCTGGGACTCTTGATGGGTGGTTTCATCCCGTATGTGTGACAAAATCATGAGCATTTCTTTTTTTGGGGGCAACCACGGAAAATGGGAGACTAACAGTTTTGCAGTGATATTGTTCTATGGCTTACCTACTTTTACAAGTCGAATGAACTCCCCCTCAGATTGGCTTTCTTCTGGACGGCTCTTAGTACATGCAACATTCTGGGATCCTTCATCGCTGCTGGCGTTCTCCAAATGCGCGGTATCCTAGGGTGGGGTGGATGGCGATGGCTGTAAGTTGACATGTCTTCACAATTTTCCAGCATTCACTGACCTTTGCTGTTTAGCTTCCTTCTTGAGGCTATTGGCACCTTTATCATTGGCGTCTTCTCGTGGTTCGTCATGCCTCCCGGTCCCTGCCAGACAAAGAGCTGGTTCCGCGGTAAAAATGGGTGGTTTACGGATCATGAAGAGTATATCATGGTGAATCGACTTCTCCGTGACGATCCTAGCAAGGGTGACATGAACAACAGGTAAGAAATATCCTGACAAGATAGAGAGAACGAATCTGACAAGTCATAGACAAGCTGTTGGTCCGGCCAAACTCTGGAAAGCCATCACAGACTGGGAGCAGTGGCCGTTGTATCTCATCGGTCTCCTGGTGTACATCCCTCCCGCGCCCTTCAACACTTACCTTTCGTACATTCTACGCCAGATCGGTTTCTCCGTCTTTGAAGCCAACATGCTCGCCATCCCGTCTCAATTCCTCTACGCCGTCAACCTCCTCATCATCACCTGGCTTTCTGAACGTGTCAAGGAACGAGCCATCATCTCCTCCATCTCCAACATCTGGATCTTTCCCTGGCTTGTCGCTCTTGTCGTGCTCCCCGGTGACATCTCCCCCTGGATCCGATACGCGCTCATCACGGGTCTCCTCAGCTACCCCTACTGCCACGCCATCCTCGTCGGCTGGAACGCAAAGAACAGCAACAGCGTGAGAACGCGGGCGGTAGCAGCGGCCCTGTATAACATGACTGTTCAGACAGGTAACATTGCTGCGACAAACATCTTCCGCGAGGACGACAAGCCGCTATATCGACGAGGAACGAGGATTCTGCTGGGTATTACGTCTGCCAACATTGTGCTGTTCTATCTGGTCAAGGCATTCTACATCTGGCGAAACAAGGTCCGTGACCGAAAATGGAATGCCTTGACAAAGGAGGAGCAGGAGTATTACGTGTTGAACACGACGGATGAGGGACAGCAGAGGCTTGATTTTAGATTCGCTCACTAGATGTGGTTGAAGATGGGTTAAGATGGAGATCCAGTTTGGAGGGGACCTGGGTGGTTTTGTTCAGCACTCATCTCCACTGGGTTACAGTGAGGAGAAGCTGAAGACCGCTAATTCCCAGGGC
Organism: Fusarium penzigii; assembly: GCA_013623535.1. Classification (NCBI taxonomy): domain Eukaryota; kingdom Fungi; phylum Ascomycota; class Sordariomycetes; order Hypocreales; family Nectriaceae; genus Fusarium; species Fusarium penzigii. Next base: position 15,385 of record JABFFC010000101.1, read on the forward strand.
TCTCTTCAATGTGGTCTTGTGAAAGAGGTAGCGGACAACCGTGCTGGATCAGACGAGTAGATATCATACATACAAGTGTATGGGTAGAGAGAGAAAAGAGTTGAGATGTGGGAGATAGAAAAGAAAATGAAGTTATTAGACCATTGTCAAGAATATTCACCATCCTACTTAAACTTGATGCACACAATATGTAAGATATAACGTTATAATCACCCCAATCTTCTGCTGCTTCTCCAACAACTCCAAATACGACCTTCTCCAACCATCACCTGACCGGCCATTGACTTAGACGATAATAACCGTTGAATTAGACCTCGGCATCTTTTTTTCAAAGCTGACTATTCCATGCGGGGAGCTTTTTTAATTACTTTGATTACTTTCAATCTTGCATTACAAATCTAACGAAACGACACTGCAAATCACGACAATGGCAACGTACGAGACAGCAAAGGACCAATTCATCACTGTGGATGGCATCAAGTTCGCGTACAGGCGGCTTGGTGCAGACCATGGTGTTCCTCTCGTTCTTCTCATGCACTTCAGGTCTGTATATCTAACCTAATCACACTAATATAATATCAGAAGCTAACTTATAATAGAGGAACAATGGATCACTGGGACCCTGCTCTTATAAACCCCCTCGCTGCAAAACGTCCCGTCATCCTCATCGACAACGCTGGCGTAGGTCGCTCACAAGGTCAAGTTCCCAAGAACTACACCCAGTGGGCACAGTACTACGTCGACGTCGTCTCCGCGCTTGGTGTCCAGAAAGCAGACGTCATGGGCTTCTCCATGGGCGGATGTGTTGCGCAGCTCGTCGCTCTGAATGCGCCCCAGCTTGTTCGGAAGCTCGTCCTCTGCGGAACAATACCAAGTACGGGTGAAGGTGTCATGACGGCCCCCCTGGGACCATTCAATAAGCTCAAGGGTGCTGTGACGGAAGAAGAGCAGAAGGAGGCGTTTGTCGAGGCCATGTTCAACGGTAATAGACAGGAGGCTGAGGTGTCGTGGAAGAGAATCACTGGCGCGAGGAGTGGGAGAGTGTCTCATGTTGACCCAGATTCCGCCCATCGACAAGCCATCGCATTTGCCAAGTTCATGAACCGAGACAACGCTGCAGAAGCTTCATACGATCGTCTCGACCAGCTCCGTCTGCCTGTGCTAATCGCCAACGGTAAGCCTTCTTCTGAAGTAGTATGAACATAGCTGACCATCAACAGGAAGCAAAGATGTGCTGCTTCCAACCGAGAACAGTTATCTCATGTACAAAAAGCTGAGCAACGCCCAACTTCATCTTTACCCAAATTCAGGCCATGGATTTCTATTCCAGTACGCAGATCAATTCTCAAAATTGATCAACGACTTCTTGGATCATGAACCCAAGACACTGAGTCGTCTTTAGAGAGTACAAATGAATAGAGTAGAGAGTAAAAGATAGGCTAGATTCGGAGTAATGAAACCTGACCCTCTTGAGTCCTCAGTCGAAGAGGAAGACGTTGATGAAGAAGATGTCGACGAGGCGGTCTCCTGACTTGCACTCGTCTCCGTGCTCTTGGGCATCTCATCCGCATTGACTGTAATGCAGTGGGCCTCCCTATCTGAGGTACCCATGGGTAATAATCCAGGACACGCCTCAACACAACTCTCCAAGTCTCTCCTAGCCTCGTTAGTTTGATAAACCAGACTCTTACTCTTGTCCAGATTCTTGTCGATGCACTCTCTCGCGCAGCTCACAGACGTGCAAGGTAATCGATCTGACCAGTGATTGATGGGTTTCCAGCCTTCTTGGGTCTCCATGTCTAACAAGGTAGCCTCACCGCCGGTGAGGTTGAAACCTGTAGATTGGTCGCCCCAGGTGCTGAAGCCGACTTTGTCGGAGCGGTAGAGACTGTAGGAGAGGGACATGCGAACATCTGGGAGAGCGTCTTTGGGGACATTGATGGAGAAGGTGGTGATGTTTGTGGCGACGCAGGGATGCATAAGACCTGGTTTGAGTCAACAAACGCGAGCTTTTTGACTAGACATCAGAGCGTAATATTGATGAAGATGAGATGCCACCGGGCAATATGTGGGAATAGCAATACTCACAGTAGAGTGATGGATCATCTGATAGAGGGGCATCATCCGCCTTTGTCCAAGCCCACGCGTAGACCTCCATGTACTTGTGTTCATAATGCGCTTTAGCACTATTCGAAAAGTTGAGATTCACAATGGTGTCTTCTCCTGCCCTGACCGTGTCGGGGAGATTGAAGACTGCGCTGGCGTTATAACCGGCCATGACGAGTGGGAGGCCGAGCATGAAAACGAGCCATGCTGTCCAAGGCCATGTCATTGCGAAAGGATGTTTAGCTGATGAAATGCAGGCTGAGCATGTGAGATTGTTTGGATGTTGAAGGATGAAAATGAAGATGAGGATGAAGTTGGAAGGATGCGATTACAGGGATATTTGCTTAGCTTATGGAGATAGCTGACACCCTAGTGCTATCTCAACTGTACTATAAGCAACAATCAATTCAACATATCATAACGTCGTAAGTAGACTGGGTATATCAACATCAATAGACCTTAAACAAAACCGCCGGTAGATGTCACTGATAAACACCAGAAGAAAAAGACCCTTACGTGGGACACTTGCAACTTGGATCAAACACAACAGGACAATCACAACAAACAGGATCCTTGGACCACGTTATATGCGCTCCCCAGTTATACGCCTGATTCAGCGTGTTATACTCCGAGTAGGCCTCTTTCACTTTGGCCGTCTCGGGATTCACAAACACCATGTCGATGCCGTTGCCTCTTCCTTTAGCCTTGCCGCCGGGGACGGTGAAGTCGCCTTTCCAATAGAAGCTGAAGGTGTTGCAGCCGTAAGAGACAGGACCTTTTACAAAGGCTTTGGGGTTGCGCTTGATAGCAGAGCGATCTTTGATGAGAGCTTCGCGGTCCTTGAAGATGGGAGGGAAGTTGTCGCTCTGCGGAAAAGTCAGTATCTTGGGAACGTAGAATTGACGACGACATCATACCTCGGCATATTTGGCAACAACATTAGGTTCCCCAGCAACCCACCAAGTCGACTGTGAATAGATCTTGGCGTTCTTATCAAACGTCTCTCTCGCCTGCTTCCCGCCATCTGTGATACCAGAAAAGGTTGAGATGTACTTTGGGACAAGAGCTTCCAGCTTGACCCGAGGCACACAATACTCCCTCCCCGGATCCGGATACGTAGGCCAATCCGACTTGTCCCATTTCGTTGAGGCCGCCGTAACAGTAACGACACATGCAAGGATAGACAAGACAGAAAATGGCTTCATGTTGAGTGGCGCCAGGGAAAAAAACAAATGAATAAATGGGTAAATGAGAGGAGAGTGAGGGTGTAGTAGACAGTAAGAAAAGAAGGGAAATGTCTAAGACGGAATATTGAGGATGTAAGGGAGGTGAAATAAGTTACTTATGTAGATGAAGACCGAGGGAGAGGAGGGAGGAAGATGTTAGAAATGAGAGTGAAACAGAGTAATCACAACGAGGCAATTCCAGACTTGACAAAAGAACCTCGTATTCCCATATGTTTAGATTAGATTCAAAGACGGTTGCAGGACTTGTACATTCTCGTAGCCCAAGGCCTGGAATGCTGTAATTTGTCGATGAACTAACACGTGAGTTACACACACATAAACAGAACCTCAGCCTGGGACGCTGTGATACGCGGGAGAGTTGCACAGCATTGAGACTTCGACCCTTGATAATTTCAAGCTTTTCTTTGTTTCAAAAAAAAAGATTTGTGGTTGGCATTTTGTTCTCAAGTCGATGGGATCCCTTGGTGCAGAGAGAACAAGATGTATTGACTGTGACTGTGACTGTACTGTGACACACACCTTCGCGATGAGACGAATCAATAATTCCGTAGTCTAAAGCTGTTCTCGGACATTCTTTGATGAAAGACTAATTTCAGTGGTTTAGTAGAAAGGCCAATCAACAAGGTCACTCTCCCGAAGGTGGACAAATGAATAGCTTCGTGATGGTGTTGTTGGGGACGGAAGCTAGAGGGCGGGGATTTCTATTCTCGGATCATGATGAAGGACGGTATTCCTGCAAGCTATATGATATTACCGTATTGTAGATGCTGACAAGTGAATATGAATAACACAACAGTTTGAGTCAACTAAAACGTTTACCAGTAGGGCTGCATTACTATGTTGCATTGCATTTACATACATATCACATATGACACTACATGCATACCGCATAAATGCAACTCCAACTCAGACATCAACTATCATCCAACCCTGCATCGATGAAGCTTATGGCCATATTTCGACCTGAGAACAACTGGAGCCATCAACGAAATCACGGCAACATCCTACCACAAAAGCCGAGATCTCCCCTCTCCTCCAAAACGCCAAACCCGGATCATGGCGTCTGGTCTTTTACCCGTCATACTTTGTAGCCACCGATTGCGCCCTCGATCATGCCACGCCATGCTGACGTGAGTAGCCAGCAGAGGACTCTTCATGAGGTCTCCAACATGATGCTTCAACAACCAAATAACGATGAAACGATTGGTACAACATTGCAAATTGCCCATGCCACAGGATGCAGTCTGTAAGAAACTCACAATCACCAAATCACATTCAGAATCAAATTTCAGACGACAGCAACAACTACAAACGTCCATTAGACTCGCCCAAAGGGTTAAGTAAATCGAAAGGTAATAGATAACAAGAATTTCCAACCCCAAAAACTCCACCCGTCACTCCAAACCACATTCACGTTCACGTTCACGTTCACGTCGACATAGACGTCGACATCCACAACCCTCTAGAACCAAGACTTGGCCCACTTCACAGCTCGCTTGTAAGCACCATAGCTTCCATACTCTCCGTTGGCTGTGCCGTCGTACGTGCCATAGCTTGCGTACTCCCCGCTGGCCGTGCCGCCTGCATCAGCGCCGGCACCAGCATAGGTGCCGTAGCTGGCGTACTCTCCGGCGCTGCTGGCGGTCGTGTCGGTTCCGGCTCCCTTGTAGTCACCGTATGAAGCCGGCTGAGCAGTGTTGGTGTAGTCACCGTAGTTTCCGGGCTGAGGCTCGGCATCTGTTCCAGCGCCCTGGTAGTCTCCGTATGTACCTGGCTGAGCATCACCTCCAGCACCCTGGTAGTCACCGTACGTAGCAGGCTGGGGAGTGTTGGTGTAATCCCCATAGTTTCCGGGCTGAGGGTCAGCACCGGTTCCTGCTCCCTCATAGCTACCGTACCCTTCCTTGGATTCATATGTCGTGTACGTAGCAGGTAGATCCGTCTGGGGAATAGGAACAGGAGCCGCAATGGCAACCTGGGCAACAGCCAGAAGAGTCACTGTCGACAGCTTCATGATGGAAAGGACCTTTTCTTTTTGTGGTGTTTCCTGTATATATAGAGTTGAGGAGTGGTGTGTCACTGGGCTGCGGATAGAGTAACCGCTAAGGGGGGAAGTGGAAGAATGAAAGAAAGTATAAGGGTGTTTGAAGCTGTGCGAGGAGAAAAGAAGAGAGAAGAGGGAAAGGGATTAAGTTTGAGAGGGAGGTGCCTCGGTTTTAATCTTGATGAAAAGATAAGCCATCTTGTCATGTTGAGCTTTACCCAGCGTTATGTCTTCCCCTCTTTCGTTCAAGCTGTTGCTCATCCTTTCCCCCCATCTCCCGTTGATCATGATGTCTTTTTTTTATGGCGTCGACGTATGTATGAACTATCGATAGGGTTACTGCGAGAAAAGACAGTCCGGTCCATCAAGCAGTGCATCTAGATGGCGACTTCGGGATTCAGAGTGACAGATGATTGGCAAACCTGGATGTTGTCTTGCAGGGGTATTCTGGCGATGGCGTCCAAGGGCTGAAGGGCATTGCATCCATCAACAACCAGGTGATGACTTTGTCTGGAGCGTCGAGATCAACTTGTTTGTGGCTTATCAGGCTTGTTATGCAGTGGTGAGGTATGGGGCAGAGGCGAGGATTGGGTAGGGTTACGTGTTGCATCGTCGGGATGGTGATGCCGGAGGCTTTATCGTCAAGTCTAGACTTTTCTGTATGCCACCGTTGAACACGAGGCCTGTACACCATCTGTGAGAAGATAGTTTTATCATAGCCATCAGTTTCATGTCATGAACAGAGGTCAATTGGAGAGGACTGCTGCATCAATGTCAGGTTTTGACACTTGGTGATGGCCATGATTGACAGGACATTCAATGCCGACCTGGATCAATGTGTTGTCACGATGGATGGAATGATGCAATCTTGATTTCCTGTCAAAAGGTTCAAGGGATAGACAAGCCTCTTTCCATGCAAGGCGCGAGTTGCGCAGAGCTGGTGCTTTGCTGGACCAATGAGACAAGTATGTCTGTGATGCTATACAAAAGGGATGAAGTGTCAGTTGAAGCACGGCAGTTGAATATTCAATGTCAACTACCACGATAATATCAATTATCATGTCCCAATTGACTCTCTCTTGACATTTTGTTTCTGTTCAAATACAATCTTCAATCTGTCAATTAACAACCTCATTAACCTCGTGGTTAACCACGCATCTCCCATCGCCACCACTCGTCCCAAGAAACACTATTCTCAAGCTAACTCTTCAGCTCGAAAGCCACGACTTACACGAAATTCAATCACCCCTGTCTCTTCCTCCCACCTCCCAACCTCCAGCCCTACGGATATTCCGCAATCCTTTCCTAAAAGAATGCAACCTTTTCCTCTCTCTTTCTCTCTAGACATGCAGACGCCGCATTTGTCTTTGACCAGTGATGTTATTGGTGCCCGCTCATCGGAAAGGTCGTATCTCGCCCAACCCAACTAACCATTCTTTGCACGCCTCTTGCCTCTCTTCCTTGACAGATGCTGACGATGCAAGCTATTCTACGCCGCTGTGACATTCTCTTGGCCGACTATCGAAAGCCTCATGGATTGTCTTTGGTGGAGATTGCTTTTGTCATCCCGGACATCTGGCTTAGACGATCAGATGTGCATCACGGCGATGCTTGGTTTTCCACCTTGGGATTAGATCTGGATACCGAGATACTCATGAGTGCTGTTGACATGTCCTCTGCTATCTGGAGCTGATAGATACCAGATTCCAACCTGACCTCCTACATACCCATGACTGAAACTCGTCTTTGTTAGGTATTCCTGTCTCCCTATTCACTACATTTCCTCTCTTATTCTGCATTGCCAAACATTGCTTATACTTTGGCATCCTCAAATCTACCACTGCCCTCGTACACTTTCCCCTTTCCAACACCTCTGGCTAAACTTTGACCATATCCGTTGTCATGAGCCACAAAGAGCAAGAAGACGCTCTTTTGGGCACTCAGATAGATCGTCATGACGACTTGGATCAAGACCGACCTTTCTCATATCCCCCTTCACGCCGAAGACTGAGTTTCTGTCGCTGTCTCGGATGGATTATTTCTCTCATCGTTATCATTCTCCTATCTGGTCTTGTTGGAGCATGGCTGTCGATGCACTACCTCAACATTGATCAGAACTGTGCTGCTCATACAACACATTGGTGCAAGTCTCTTCTGCTCCATCATCACTCCATGAATTCCTGTCTGACTATCTCATAGCACCTCTACTTGATGATGTTGCCATCAAGTACGAGCCAAAGGCTTTTGACGGTACCTTCATGAAAGAGAATGTCTATCGCAAAAAGGGCTCTCCCGAAGTCGATGCCGCCTGGGAGGCATTAGGCGTTGACTGTATGCTCACCATCCTTACCCAACCTCCAATTGATCCCTTTGCTAACAAATAAAGACCGCGCTGGTGTAATCTCTCATGAAGATGGTCTCGCCAGTGGCCTCGATGATTCCTTTGTCCAACGATCTGAAGAACATGGCGGCGGCTTCCTCGTCAACGTCGAAGGGATGCACCATCTCCACTGCTTGGTAATGCTTCCACCCAGACGTAACGACCTAGATTAACAAGCATCAGAACCTGGTCCGTAAGTCTCTGTACTTCAACTACGATTACTACAAGGAGCTTGGCGGACACGCCTTTAAGAACGACGGCGAGATCTTTCGACTGCACGTCAGTAAGTAATCGCTCCCGATGCTATCATACAAGTTCACTAACACATCAAGCACACTGCCTCGATACCATCCGTCAAGTTCTAATGTGCAACGTCGACACCGCCGTTCTCGGTCAGGTCTGGGTGGAAAAGAAGAAACCCATCGCCTTCCCGGACTTTAACACGAAGCACGTCTGTAAGAATTATGATGATGTGAGGAAATGGGCAGAAAAGCTTCAGGTGAGTCATGGTGGACCAAGCAGACCGCAAGATGATTCTAACGATGTCGCAGGCCCCTCCTCCTGATAAGCTACCAGAAGGATATCTTAAGCTGCCGAACAAGGAAGATGTCCTCGAAAAGACTCCTTAGTCTTCGCGCCATGACGGTGGTTATGTCGGCATCCGCACTGACTTGGGCCTCCTATGGGAAACGACTAAAACATGTATAATAATAATTGAACGTTCATGAAACAAAGATATGCCTTGGGCCGAATGGTCTTGCATATGACCCATATACTTCACAACCTGAAGTAGGCGGACTGTCCGGCTTACACGATACCACTTGTTCACTGACATCATAGCATGCGATATATGGCGGCCAATTTATACATTCATTCAGTCTGATCTCAGAGAGTGACTAAGTTCAACTTGATCAAAGAACGTACGACATGTTGTACACCATGTCCAAACGATCAAGAATTTACAACAAGCACTTGAGACGCCCTAAACCCTTTTCATCTAAGCCTTGACCTCAGTCTCGAGTCTGTGGAAGCCTCCCGTAGCAGCAACATCCTTCTGGAGCTGCGCGATACGCTTCTGATCACCGGTAGGATCGTTGGACTCGGGCTCAAGAACCCACTCGAGGAAAGAGTTGGTGTAGTTGGGCTCGAAGCTCTCATCCAAGACACCGAGGCGCTTGCCATACTTGGTCACCTTGGTCCAGTCCCGCTTCACGTTCTTGAGATCCTTGCTGAAGTAGGCGAAGCTGCGCTCGAAGATCTTGCGGTTGAGGTCGGTTCCCATGACGGGCTTGAAGTCGACGTACTCGGCCCAGGCCTTTTCGGGCTCTGCGAGGACAAAGTCGGTGGCCTTCTTGACGGCGCGGAGGAACGAGCGCACCTTTTCGGGGTTCTCGGCGAGGAACTTCTCGTTTCCGATGTAGAGAATGGTGCAGAAGCAGCAGCAGCCGAGTTCAGCCAGCTCGTCAATGCGCAGCATCTGGACATCATCCTTGGGTCGCCCCTGACCGGCGAGCCACTCCTCGAGCTCAACCATCTGGACGTTCTCTAGACCGATACCAGCATCGATCTCGCCCTTGATGATGGCCTTGGAGACGTTCATACCGCATCGGACAGCGGTATAGTCATCGGGAGTCATGCCATAGTGGGACGTGAGCTCGTCGATCTGGATCTTGCCGAATTCACCAACGTAGCCGATACGCTTGCCCTTGAGGGTGCGGAAGTCGGTGGTGATGCCGGAGTCTTTGAGGTAGACGACACCGGTGAAGGGTTCGTCGAGAAGACTTCCGATGGATTGGACAGGGAAGTTCCTAGCTTTGGCCTGGGTTGTGTGAGTGGATGCCACTATGATATGATGAAAGGGTTCTTACAGCAAGAGTGTGAATCATGGCTTTGAAGCCAAGGTCGACTTTGCCGGTGCCTATGATCTCGGTGACATCCTAGGTCTGTTAGCAGCTGTATCAAGATGATCGAGCTGAGGACATACACTGGGGTCGTTGGGCTCGAGAAGAGCAACCTTGATACCCTCCTCCTTGAAATAACCCTTAGCCTGAGCCAGGTACAGCGGAGCGTGGTAGGGCGTAGCGTGCCTATCAAGACAGTCAACATGATGAACCAACAAGCCTAGACACCAGATTAGTTCCATACCAGTTGGTAAGGAAAGTGATCTTGTCAGTCGACATGATGACGGATCAGAGTGATGCTGCTATGGTCAGTATACCCACGGGGGATTGAAGAGGGGAAAGATGTCAAAGAAGCATGTCCTTTCGCTGGTATTATCCAGATCAAGTTCGCCGGTATTTCTCAGATTGACCATCTTCCCTCCGCTTTGTGTTTTCAAAGTCTCTGAGACGAATTGAAACACAAAAGCAGAGCAAAGATGGTCAAACACCCGGATGCGTTCTTTTAAACGTTACCTTGATACATGATAGCCATAGCGAAGGGAGCTCAGAGCTCTTCCTTTGAGCATCACATCGTACCGTGAGCTTTGGTGAGATGTTGGTTTGAAGAGTGTCAATTCAAAAGAAATTGAGATGAACAGGTCAGGAATTGGAAATGAGAACAAGAGGGCAACATCTCTTGATATAGGATTCCCTAAGACAAGAGATAAGATATGCCCCTCGTTACGAGTCACTGAAGAGGGGTTAATCGGCATACTTTCGGATGCATCGCAACGGCAGAAAACATGATGGTTGTGTGGGCATCTAGGAACATTCTAGCCCATCCAATTGGTTACAACGGCCAAATCTTGCAGTTTTATGTCCGGATCACCAACTACTTCTACGTAATTAGGGCAGTGGGGGTTGCAGTTGGTGGGAGCAAAGTGCAGAACAAGTGCATGATGAAGAGGGGAAGATAAATGAGGTCAAGGATGAAGAATTGGGTGATTGAATGAATCAATTGACTGGCAAGATGGTAAGTTATTCAACAGAAGTGTTCTACTCAAGAAGTAAGCTCGTTCTGACAAGCGCTTGTCAAGACCTGTGTCTCTCAACTTCTCGAAGCTCGTGCTAAGTCCCAGCAGCGGAACTCGGTATGCGTGATTTTGGCATCTATCATGTTACCCAACACAAGACATTCATCATTCACAGAAAGGCTAGCACCGGCACGGGCACATAACATGATCTGACAGCATACACGGAGCACAATTTACCCAGGCCAAACAAGTCATGCAATATAATATAGCCGAGAAGCAGAACCACGTCAACAGACAAATCGGCAAATGGAAGATTCAATCACTGGATTCATGCATGCGAGCAAGTTCTTTGCGTACCGAAGCGCAGTGAACCACCGGCAACCGGCTGAGCTACCGTTACCGTAGCTATTCAGGACCCCCGGCCCGTCGCCGGCCGCTAAGCTGGCCACAGGTCCCGGAACTTTATGACCGAAGAACCCCCACGAAGTCGTTTGATCTTAGTTAAGGCTACACAACAGTGTACATCTCCTCAATTTTTGTATAACATAATCTTGTGAAACTGTCCAATCCTTCACCTTGCAACTAATTGGTTCGGGGAAATGTTCCAGAGGGAAACTATTTGAACAAGCATAGCTATCCTTCGAGGGTTCACGATGCATCTCGGTGTCCAAGAAAGGAAATAGAAACATGGGGGGTTAATCACGGTTACTCTATATCAAGGGTCTCACGGGGATGAAAGAACCGTGCGTTTGAGTTCTCGGTGTCGTAAAGAAGAAAGACTTCACGTGGGGTTTGGTTCAAGCGTGTGAGCACTGAGAGACATGGCTGTTTCTCATGTCTCAGCCTTTCTTGTGTTCAAACTCGCTAGGTCTGAAAAGGGTGACCGAGGTGAGGGACAGAAAAGAAAAGGGTGATTACTCAAAACTTTCCCATGTCTTGGATGAAATTATGATCCTAGACAATAAGGCGGATTCGAGAAGCGAATAATTCCACCCCCCATGCCAGAAGCCATAATGTTTTGGCGTCGTTCAACACGCGACCTCCTTCTGTTCTGTCCACGAAATTCACACACGACATGACTTGGTGCTACTGTATCGTTTCGTCTACATCGTTTCGTCTACATCGTTTCGTCTACATCGTTTCGTCTACATCGTTTCGTCTATGCTTGCCCTCCGTAGGTACCCGTGAAGAAGAAAACGGACGTCGTGAAACAAGTCACTAAATGATCTGCAACTTACGACGCTTGATGCCCAAGCCTCATACAATAGAGTTGCACGACAGTGATATCAGATATAGCCTGCCTTGGATTGTACTGTAAGGTACGGTAGCAGTCAAGAAATGCTTACGTGTATGTAGGACAAACATCGAGGAAGAATTAAGTGAGTTACGTAGTCAAACCAAGGCCAATTGCTATGCTAGGCTGAGGCCCGTCGATTGAGGCGAAACATGTCTCGTACGAAAAACATGCATTCTCGTTTCTTTTTTTGACGTGACTCCCTTTTCGATACATTTTTCTTGGATGAACGAGGCCCAGCTATTATGACGTTGTGTGTGTTAGTCAGTTGTGTTTTGGGATTGTTTTGCTGTGGGAACGAGTTGATTACATAGCTCGGCGATAACGGATTCAAATGGAAATAGCGAGAAAAGGGCCCATGGATTGGTAATTGATTGCGGAAAAGACGGGGATTTGGTTTAATAATGCTGTTTCTACCTGTAAGAGCTGTAATCCGTTTTATAACGGAGTTTATGGCACTTCTCTCGAACTTTGGAAGGAGATTGAATTAGTGATTAACATCCGAAGCACCCGTAATTACGTCGGCGTCGGTCTTTTCAGTGTTGGTGTTGGTAGTGAAAGTATCTTGTGTTGGCTCTGTCGGTGGTCGGTGGTCGGTGTCGGTGACCTCCGACGCGAGTCCGCCGCCACTATCACGAAACAGTTACAGCGAGTTACGGTACGGTACCACCGCATCAAAACCAAGACAGAGGCGTCTTTTCGAGATGTCGTCCTTTTCTGGGCACGACATAAGCCGATCGTGTGAGTTTCGTGTCAAGCTGTTTCACAGCATCTTCCATCCTCTCTACCTGTCAGGGTTCCTCCTTGAATGAATGGAACAGAACGCGCAATTCTGGTAGATCTCTTTAAGCAGAAGCTATATGGCTTGTTGGATCGAGTGGCAGTACAAAGCCAGTGTAGGCAGTAGAGGGAATGATGTACGATGGATCTTCAACGCGAGACTGTGGCGGGTCATTAATTCTTTTAGGGTCCATGATGATCGTGCACCAAGGGGACAGGGAGGGGAAGTGGGAAGGAAGCCGGGGAGTAGAACGATACAAGGGTGCGGTAGGGGTGACAAAATAAACCAGACAGTCTTCCTTTTTGGTGTGAAAGACCACAATGATGAGAAGCCACAGAGAAGGAATGTCAGACCTGACTACAAGCTACAGCTGTAAGCTTTCACGGTCAGCATATCTGATTCATCCAGTGTAGTGGTAGCATGCATGTAAACTGAAAGAACCCATGCATTCTTTTGCGGGATGACAGCGACAAAGCCCAATGAGACGGACAAGTGACATTCCACAACTTGAACTTTACCATCTCCCGAGATGGGGGAAAAACATACTCCATGTCTATGCATACAAAGCCTCATCTACCTGTACGAGAAACACGCACACGTATTTACTCTGCCACGATTGATAAAACCATATCGCACAAGTCTCACATTACGTACCCCATCCCCCACGAAAGTCTGCTTCATTCTCTAACCCCAGCTGTCGTATTTCCCCCCGATGAGCCACGCCCTACAACGCGGATCTTCTAGTTTCAAAAAAGATCATCAACACCTTTGTACGCTTTCGAAAAGCTCGTGAAAACCGAAAAAAGACCTACCTTTATTCTCGACTCTAACTGGCCTTACCCCTCATCACAGATCTACCGGGGAACAAAAGCAGAAGAGAAGGGGTCCTGGGAACATGTTGGAGGGTGAACCAGTTACCAGTAACCACAGCACACCATCGCCCATCACGATCTGCGCTCACGAGTGTGCCTTGCTGTTTTGTTCTTGGGACAGTGACGGCCAAGCCCAAGCCCATTCTCTGTTTTCGGCAACATGTAGCCGAGATCGTTTTGAATTTGTGGCTTTTTTATATATACTCTTCACAAGCTGAATATGTCCAAGCCCAGAGGTTCCAGTATTTCGGTCAAGTTGGTTTCCCCAGTAATGAAAGAACCATCTGAACAGAATGTGCTCGTATTCCAATGTACTTGTGCAAATTTGGAGAATCAGAGATGACTTAATTAGAGCACTGTAACGGGAATATCCAAGAAACAATACGATACGTGGTAAAACACGTTCAATGCTGTCATTGTCCGAAATGTCTGGCGCCTCCACTACTAGCTTCCTTCGCTTAACACAACACACCAGGGAAGCTCCTTGTCGGCTAGTGCGTCATTTTACCTGTGTCGTTCGAGGTCAATTTTCATCTGTTGTTTTTTTTGTAATCCACCGCAAAACGGAGATTCCTCTCTTCCATCTCAGGTGGCCCGCGCCCGCCCCCTTTTTGATGGTCCAACCCAACCGGATCTCAGCTAATTAATGCTGATTCTGCACTGCAAAAATAGACTCGACCCCCTGAAGCCCCGAGTATCCGAGACGGAACTGAATTTTGCACAGCTCTGAAAATATTTGCCCTCTGCATCTCATCGACCTCTACCACAACTCTCTCTTCCCACTCTCTGTACCTTCTTGGCCCCCCAGGATCGGATAAAATTGCTTTTTCAGACTCAGAGCATTTCTTGAGCGGCTTGGAGACCGTTCAAATGACTATCAAGCCATTCGTCATCTCGTTTTGCTTGCCCAAAGCTTCATCATTGTCTTGTCCCACAAGAAGCTGCCCACTCTGTAAGTATCTCGAGGGCACCTGATAAAACGATCACACATATGAAGAGTTGACATTCTAACACAATGACTGTGATGATATAAGACACCTTCTGATTGATTGCCATATAAAAACAGAGAGATCAATCATTCATGGCGAGCACTGACTACTTATAGAAGACAATTTCTTTTTTGTCCTTTTTTGCATTCATCTTCTCCGAGTAAGCTGGAGAATAAACCATCTATGTTAGAGACAAGTTCTAGCTTTGCTTCGTGATATCTATGAGAACCCACCCTAGTCTTTTTAGACAAGGTGGTCTTGATCATCCGTCTTGTCAGTCGTGAAATAGCAATGCAACAGCATGTATGCCCCAACTATGAGCTTGTATGAAAATGAAGCACAAGACATGCTTTATAAATTTCCTACGCAACTTCAACTTACACAGTCAGCCCGAAACATTATTGTTTTCACGGCAACCTTGACAGCATTTGAGTAAGCTTGTACATGGCATAAACCAACCTTACGATTTCCTGCTGTGACAGCAAGAATTGGCTCAAGATTAAAGCATACATAAAAGCAAGCCTCGGCGTCCTGTACTGGCCTTGAGCGTGTGTCATGTCAAAAACATGGCTTCTTCACATGGTCCAAGCTGGAGGAATCAGAAATTATACTTTGGTCCACGCTTCGCACCGCTTTGTTTTAGGCAACACACACCATACCATGCATGACTTGTACCGGCAGATGGGTTTACATCTCCGCCAAATCATCGATTTCAGCTTTGTTGCTGGGGGGGAAGCGCCCGAAAACATATCACGATCTGACAATTCACTTGGTATATTGCTTTGACTTTGAATGGTAGATATTTTTTTCACGGACTATTGTGTTGTACCTTGTAAATCTGTCTTCCTGCACCTTGACTTACCACGACTCATACTTCAAGCTTACCTCATGCTGGAGAGGCTCAATTACTGTTGATGCTACTCTGTAGTGTGGATGTAGGTGCTAAATTGGGTGGGCTGCTTAGGTCTGGCCACCTTCATTTTCAGCATGCGTCATGTTGAAAAAAAGCACCATCCTTGAACCTTCGCACCAGTTATTCATCACCAAAGTACTCCAAAACAGCAAACCATTCGGACCTACCACCAATGATATCTCCGAGAGGGTCCACCAGAATCCCCTTCTTTAGGTCTTCCCCTCCCATCTCCTTTTTCACACTTCTCCCTCTCCCCCAGGCTCTCCCACCCTCGCAACTCAACCTCCTCATCTCTCTTTTTTGTCACCTCCAACCCTCAAAAGTCTCCCCACGCCAAACAAGCTTGGACCACCAGAACCCCCCTGGTCCTTGTTCCGGCTGTTTTCTTTTTTAGCAGCCTTCTTTTTGGCCGCTTCTCACGCCCCGCAACGCCCGGACGCGAGACTTCTGCCCTGGTCCTGGTTCTGGTCCTTGGAAAAAAAGACCCCGACCCATAATATTTTCGGTTTTTTGGCCCCAGGTCAACATCATCTCACACATTCACCCACACTTGTCCCAGTCCTGGTCTCAGTCCCACGATCCCATCCGTCCATTCTCGGTCCAGTCCATCCTTTTTCCTTTTTTTTCTTACTTCTTCTTCTATGTCCTCTCTTCATCCCACATTCTTCATCTTCTGATTCTATCCATTCTTCCTCACCGAGGCAGTCACACCCTGCTTTTACTACGTTCAACACGTCGACCTACTGGGATCCCCCCACGAAATTTCCCACTGTTTGCTGTCAAGCTCAAGCCATCCCTCCCCTTGGTCCCGGTCGAGTCAAGTCGCTACCTATTCCAAGTCAATATCGCCAAGATGAATTCCAATTTGTAGCCGTCGACCTTTCTCGCGAGCACTTGCGACCAGAGTGCATTTCGAATAAAAAGTACAGTACTACTCGCGACTTTTTACTTTTGACGCTTTTTATTCGCCTCACGATAACCTCGTCTACCTCTGCCTCTACTTCCATCTCCAACTCGTCTAAGTTAGCTCACGAACTTGTACTTGTTTATTCGACACACCTATACCTCTCTACGTCTTCTCGACAGGGCAATTCTACTACTTCTACAAGTCCGTTTTGACATTTCAATCAACCTACCACCAAAACCACACTTCAAGCACGTATACCATCTGTCGAAATGGCTCTAAAACGCAGTTCAAGAGTCTTTGTGGACGAGATGGCCCACGCCCAAGATGGCCAACAGGTGCCTGCCTCCACAAACACTCCTCTACGGTCAAGACAAGGATCTCGAAGCAGCGCTACCTTTGATGGCATTCAACAGAACCCTTACTCGGACGAACTCCTTCCCGGTCGCAACCTTGAGGCCACAGCCATGGCTCGCTCATCTAGCACGTCGAGCGCCAGTATGGAAAGTGCCTTCTCAGTATCTTCACAGACCAAAGATTCAACAGAAGAGCTGCAAATGCCTCTGCCCGGGAGACTTGTTACCGAATTCACTGAAGCAATGCTCGCCACTGCTAGTGTATCACAACCTCGCCTGTATCCCGTCGCTCCTCTTTCAGGACGACCCCATAACTTTGGTGTTGTGATTCCTGGTATCTATCGAAGTAGCTATCCCAAGAACGAGGACTTCGAGTACATCAAAGGTCTTGGTCTCAAGACTATTGTGTGAGTCATGTCCTTGCTACAATTGTATACGTCATACTAATCCTGCCCAGGACCCTTGTCAAGAAGGATGATCCCGATCACGAACTGGAATCCTTTGTCACACGTGAAGGAATACGTCAGATTGTCTTCAACATGAAGGGCACGAAAAAGCAGGCCATTCCCCTCGAGACGATGCAGTCTATCTTGTCAATTGTGCTGGACAAGGAGAACTACCCCTTGCTCATCCATTGCAACCATGGAAAGCATCGAACTGGCTGCGTGGTCGGGCTTGTTCGCAAGCTCTCGGGCTGGGGTGCTGAGCGCGCCGTTGCCGAGTACAGGAGTTTCGCCGAGCCCAAGATTCGAGAGTGTGACGTTGAGTATCTGACGTCGTTCGAGACTTCCACCCTATACTCTTCGATCATGGACGCGCCCACTCTCGTCCCTGCTAAGAGCACGGCTAAGGGCACTGCTAAGAGCAGCACTTTTTTTCGGGCCCTCGTCTTCTCGACCTTTGTCTTGCTTCTTTGGTTCCTGTCCGGTACCAAGATGAGCACCCTCACTAGACGCGACGTACTCTTATGACTGCATCACTATGTCAGCCATCGATTGGGAATTCACTCTACGAAACCGGCACCTTCTTATGTGGCTGGGTGATTATATAAAAACACACGACACTTCATTTTCCTTTGTCTTATTCATTCGAGTGGCACATTGATCCTTTTGAGGGTAATCAAGGCTTGCACCATCGGGCAGCTTGATGAACCCGGCATCAATAGATTGGAGAGCCTGGTTGAAACGATCTTATAGGTTGGAGACTTGGGCACCTATAGCTTGTAATTGCATTTACAAGGCAGGGGGATTTTTTGGAGACGCATCAAGGGCTGAGACCGTCTCCTGGATTGGCGTTTACTATCAGAGATGAGCATTGGGTTTGCTCAGTTAGAGTAACAAGAACTCTGTTTACTTTTCTTCTTTTTTCTGCCCTTTGCGGGTGTTTCTCTTTCTCTTTCTTATTTGAAAGCATTTGGTGTTCAGGAGGTAAAGGATTGCTGGCACACAGCATTGGGAATGTAAGAGTACTAGGGTTACTACCAAAAGAGTAGACATGTTTGACTGCCTGGAGAGACGGGCGGTTTCGAAATAAAAGAGAAGAAGAAACTAGGTCGTCCGGTGATGTGTGTGACATGTTGTGTTGCTGATCCTAGGCGAAGAGTGCTGCTAATACTCGTACATGTGCTTAGGAATGATGCATCTAGATACACGATCGCATCTCAATTGAGACCCGTCATGTTGTACACTGATGTTATTGTTCTCCATCCTCTGTCATATCGTGTCACCTGATTGTACAATCCCCTAGCTATCTTACATCCATCATATCATACATCTCTTCCATCAGTCATATACCTTTTCCACCAGTCACACGCCTTCTCGTCAATTGTCAAAGAATCTTAAAGGTTTCCCCATCTGTTCCTCTCCTCTCTCTCAACCGCATCCTTATCAAAGTCACCCGTAGCGTAGACATACCCACCGGCCACACAATTCGCGGCACCCAACCCAATAGCACCGCCTCGAACAATCCCTCTGGGCGAGAACTTTCCGCGCAGAGGTTGACGGCGTCGAAGGGTGAGAAGGACGTAGAGACCGGACCATGCGGCTGTGAGACCAGCGCTGCCAGTGGGATAGCCAGAGAGGTTGAGGTAGGAGGAGAAAAGAAGGGGAGGGGTGAAGATGAAGAGAGGAGCTTGCATGGGACGGGCGTGGAGAGCGGTTATGAGTGTTGCAAGGAGGGAGGGTGGGAGTGAGGCGGCTGTGATGAAGGTTAGTGAGTGATGGATAGTATGAGTGGAGGGATGTAGTAAGGTGAAGGAGAGAAATGGGGGGTGAGGCCTCATATGAGAGACATGTGTGGGTGTGCATGTATGTGTATGTGTATGTTTATGTGTATGTGTATGAGAGAGAGTAGGTAGTGAGTAAGAGGGTGTGGGTTGCATGAACTTACAGCCCCAAGCATGGATTTTATCCAGAAGCGACTTTTTAATGGGTTCTTTATCCGCCATAGTTGCCGTTATCCGTTCCCCGGGGTTAATTGATTATGAAGACAAGGCGTGGTTAAGTGACGGGATGGTCGTCGATGCTTCAAGAGAATAAATGGGAAGGATTTTGTTGGATCCTGGTCGGTTTGGTAGTGACGTCTTGGAGAAGCTTGGCTGGATGACTAAGATTTTTTTAGGTCCAGTTCAGTACAGCACAAGTAGGTACAGTCTCAGTAGCTTTTTTTTCGGGATCTAGGTTAGATGGTCCGCCTGGCCTTATCTTCCCTCTTCCCGACTTTCCCTAGTATTAAATGCAGTAATGAAGATCACTTTGTCTTCTTTTTGCTACCAAGACTTTTTGTATCTTGGCCTGCGCCTTGATATGAAATATCGTCTTGTGTTTTCAACAAGGAAAACGTCACATCATTTTGATGAAAAAGAAAGGATTATACGAGAAATGAAACTGCAAAGCCCCCCTTCCCCCCCCCGTCAATGGCCGACAACTTTCGGCTCGTTACCGGACGGTGTATCAATCTCAAACCACAAAACAAAACAAAACAAAACAAAACAAAACACCTGCTTGCAATTACACCGCGGGACAAGGATCTGAAGGGGGAAAAAGTGTATAAACATGGGGTTATAACGTGCGCTAATACTGGGGGTGAGCAGCACCGCCACGAGGGGGGGAAGAGCACGTTTAATGTATGTCCCCATGTTGAGGCTATCCACGAATAGGGCTCGTCCTTTAATTTATATATCCGGAAGTTACCAGTGCCGTGTTTACAGCATCCTTAGTAGGTGGTTTACTAGTACTGTAAATAATCCCAAGGTTCTCAGCTTCATGTATGTGTACGGCAAAGTCGACAAGGTAAGGTAGTAGATTTATATACACACATGTGCTACGTAGTTGGTACTAGGCATATGCATGGTACGGTTGCGCTAGAGGCGGCGGCTATATATGAATGACACAATCGGCTACATGATAGAAAGAGTTAAAGCAAAAAAACAATAAAGGAGAAATAAAAGGTGAGAATAAACGACAAGAGGACTCTAAGCTATTAAGGGCGACCCCAAGCAATGTAGAATACTAGCCAAGGAAAAAAGAAGAATGAGAGGGAAGAAAAAGATAAATACAATGAAGAGGGGGTATAACCATCAAACTCATAAGGCCAAGTCCCCAGATGGACAAGAAATGGGTGCAGTTCTTGTCCATCTGGGGGCGGCAACATCATCAAATCATGATCCATACAAACACATCCCAAGGACAAAGATGTAATCCCCCATTCCTACCCACACACACCCGCATATCCACACACATACACATCACACATCACATCCACATACTCCTATCGACCCTGCCAGTACGTCGGGTCCTGCCCATACCCCCCTTGACCCTGACCCTGACCCTGACCATCATCATACTCTCCCCAATCTTGATAACCCTGCTGGTTTGGATACGCCGCTTGATACTGCGCATAATCCCACTGCTGCTGCTGATACTGATACTGGTCACCCTGCTGGGCATAGCCACCGCCATGGTCAGACAAGAGGTTGAGATCGAAGCCGTCCTCGGGACCAAGCATGCTAAAGTCGAACTGTCCAAGGACGCCGCTGTGCTCCTCGGTAGATGTGGTGGCGGCCCGGGGAGCGTGACGGGAGGAATGGGCGTGCCTGGAGGAGGATGAGGAGGAGTGGTGCTTCTTTGACGACTTTTCCTTCTCCTTGGGGGACGAGCGTGGGCTGGTCTCGTCGGCGGAGGATTTATGAGAGCTGGTGGATTTCTTGCTGGTGCGTCGAGAGGACTTCGAGCTGGAGCGAGTATATTCGCAGCTAAGCCTGTGGTTTCGACATCTCTCACAACCGTTTTTGTCTCCGCTGCATTTGAGCTGGGAATGTGTAAGTATATGATCTGGTATGGATAGAACTGAGTTATCTAGGTGTAAGTCACCTTTTTCTCATGACATCTGTCGCATGCCTGATGGGAACTAGACCGAGCCGTTACGGGGTCAAATCCGTTTCGAACACTCTGGACTTGGTCCGTCTCAGCATCGTACTTCCATGTGTTAAACATGACGGATTGTGTCCTAGTATATAGGGCGTTGAGTGTTGTGGTGCGTATAAGTGGATTTTGGAGGAATGTTGGCCTAACAAGATGACCGAGGGATCGATGGAAGGATCAGTGGGATAGTGCCCAATGGGGAAGATATATAGTAAGATAAAAAGGTAGAGGGAAAGAGTGTGTATATAATATAGAGAGACGAGTTGATATAGTTGTATAACTAGTGAACTTGTCTAAGTGAGTCTTGATATTGAGTGATGATACTTCAAGACATGGGAAAAAAGGCGTTCCATGGCGTCTCTTTAATAATAAATTAACATCCCTCAAAACCACAAGGCAATGAAGACATCCATCGGTCTTGATCTTCCAGTATGACCGTTGCTCACAAGCAAAAGAACCCCCCCTTGTCGGGACCATAGAAGGGGAAGAAAAAAAAAACTAACGCAGCCAGACCAACAAGTTTCTGTAGGCATCAACGGGGTCTCGATAGGCTAGAGGAGGAGACTTGACGCCCGTGCCGAGCCGCACTGCCCAGGCTCCCGTCCATGGGTGTAAATTAGTTTATGGGATGGTATTTTGAGTGGTGATTTTTCTTTCTTTCTCGTGATTCACCGTTGATTTCGGTTTGTGAGTAATGCTGTGTTGGAGAGGGATCGTAAATTATGGCGATGAAGGGATCGTCTCGGTGAGAATGGGGACTATGTATTTCATCGATGTTGCCCCATTCCGTTTATGGACATTTTAACGATTATGCCTGTATGTACTTT
Organism: Fusarium penzigii; assembly: GCA_013623535.1. Lineage (NCBI taxonomy): Eukaryota > Fungi > Ascomycota > Sordariomycetes > Hypocreales > Nectriaceae > Fusarium > Fusarium penzigii. Next base: position 37,433 of record JABFFC010000101.1, read on the forward strand.
ATAGAAGACTACAATACCTTAAGCAGTGATGAATATAAAGACAACTCAGCATAGACCCAAATATCATAGATCATGTTTCTATAACACTTCCATTAAACACAGTCACTCACCATAGACATACATCTAGTAGTACATACTACCTAATACTCAGACATGCTCCCGGAATTGCAGCAACCGTTCGGAACGTGTATAAATCTCTCCGGGCCATGACTCCACTTTTTAGCCCCGTGGTGCCTGGAATGACCTACCTGAATCCTCCGGGGTTATAGCGGAGTGTAGTAGTATACAGAACCGGTACGTACCGGGCATCATGGACAGAGAGGATCAAGACACCTTACCCAAGATGTTGGAGTCAAACCAATGACATGTCCGATCGACAACCAATGATGCCAGATCTGGTGGCTGTGCTAGGTTGTGGTTACTGTCGAGAAATCATTCTAGAGGTCTTCTATCCATTCCATACAGTAAGTAATACATCAATTCTTCTGCCTTTTGTTTTTCTCTCTGTTTCTCGCCATAGTTGTTCCTCCTGCTGCCCGCTTATATCTCTCATTCGCTCTCATCTCGTATTCAACCGCATCCTTTCGTTCCTGTAACCAATATATTCATCCCGTTGAACCCTCAACTTACGTATGCGTCAACGTCGTCTCTCCAGGTCCATTACGTATGTTACATCCTTTCAGAACAGGCAAATACATATCCCACAGCATATACCCATACATGGTGCATCAATCCTCCGCGATAATCTAGAAGCCCTCTTCTTGTCCTCTGCACGCGCCGCAGACGAGCAGCCGACCACCGGCTCAACCCCTGCTGGGCCTTGCAGCTGTGCCGTTTCTTGATAGGGTGGTGTACTGTCATAGTGGTACATCATCGTACCATTTCCAGAGTAGTGTATCGTATTAAATCCCATACCAAGCTAGTTATCACCGACTAGGTTTTTGTCTTATTTTGAAAGAACCACATACTAACGTTAGCGACTGAGTCACTTGTGATGTGATGTAGGGACGAGGGTGGGTTTATCCTGGGGTCTAAGTGGTTGGGTTAACGCTGTGCATGGTAAATATGATGTGTATCATGATACAACCCAAAACCAACACCATCCTAAACCAAGTCAAGGTAAGTTAAGAGAGACAAGAACAATTAATCAACCCTTCCATATTAAAACAAGGGTGGTCATGATATCCACGTGATGTACACATGGAGACAACCCATGCAAGTTTAATCCCTCCCAGCCAGGCTGAGGCTGTGAGTCGATCTCTCTTTTCGGCAACTGGTCAAAGCAGTCATGAAAAAGAACCCCCAATTGGACACCAGATCCAATTAACAATACCAAAAGTCCCGGAAAGAAGAAAAAAAAAAGTCTAACATGCATCCCCTAGGGTTTCTTGTTCAGCCTCGTGCGGTGCCTCTTGCGGCGTGGTTACGGGAAGAAACAAGGACCACATGTAAAGGTTACTGGTAGAGTATCTAGGGAGGGGTGATGGTGGTGCGGGATTAGGCAGCTTGTGGAGGCTATGGGGACAGGCTGTTGTTTGTGCTGTAAAAAAGACAAGCGACTCGACTTACATGGAAACAAAAGAATAAAGAGAAAGAGAAAGGTTGCAGTATGGTGGGTTTTGGGTGCCTGATGCCTGGGATATTAATGGGATCTTTTTAATGGGGAAACTGTCGGTAAGGACTTGCCATGACATATTTTGAGGGGACTCTACTATGTCATTCACATCCTTTCACGATCTTCGAACATGGAAACTTCTTCATTCTTTCATCTACGGGATTTCTGAATTTCTGATCCTTTCTAACACTTCTCATGCTTACAAGAATCACCTCTTTTCATCCACTCTGACCAGCAGATACAACCCCCCCTCTCTTCTCTCTAACAATGCCCCTTCCAACCCCTGCCTGACACTTCAAACAACATCCCCTCCCCCTAGCTCTTACACAGCCCAGTGCACCCTCTTCACCTTCTTGACTTCAATATATTCCGCATGTCGCAGCAGCTCTCTGATCGGAACATCTCCCGTCAAATCCTCCCGCCGACCGTTATCCCAGTGCACCACCACCTTGGCGCGAGGCTCATCGGGCGCGAGGAACGACACCACTCGATCACACGATGTGTCTTCGGGCAGGGAGATTGGGTACCTCCGGCCGTATACACGTCTGTTGATGCTGTCGGAAGTGTCGTAGACTGGGATGCGGTAGCGACGAGGCTCTGTCTTATTTCGGGACGTTCCGGATGAGCCACTGCGGTTCCCATGGCTGGGTTTCTGGTCGGTTCGTCGCTGCTCTCGAAAGTGTTTGTCATACCCCTTTTCTTCTCGTCTTTTGTCTTCATGTCGACTACTGAAGCTTCGAGGATCATGACCGTGATGGCTTTGCTGCCGTTCATCACAGTGTTGTTGTTGCCTACCTGTGCTTTGACGGCCATCATGACGACGTTCGCGATACCGTGGCTCTGAGCGCTTCTCATGACGTTGATGGCGGCTGTTATCTCGGCCCTCACAAGGAACCTGGCGGTGCATAGAATGTCCATTTCTGGATACACTGGCTGGGTGAGGGCAGCAGGTGCACCGACAACTCATCGGGTCATCTGTATGATACTGACCTCGAGCTTCCAGGGGATAGATGTAAGTACCATGAGTGGCATGTCTCTGATGGGCCTGCGGAGTATGGTGGTCACTTGGGAACCTACCTTTTCTGTCTCTGCTGGACGGGACAGGAAGAGCACCTCGAGCCCAAGCAGTTTCGGCTTGACTTTGATGAGCGTTTTCCTTTGCTTCTCGATCACGGTAAGATTTATACCGTCTTCTCGAGTGAGAAGTGCTTTGAGAAGATGTGTCTCGGATATGAGACATTGCTTCCAGTGAAGGGGATGGCGTTTGCTCTGGCTTCGGTTGTTGAAATTGCGTGTAAGTGTTGCTACTACGGTCGAATATTGGGACCAATTGCCAACTACTCTCTGTCGAGTCCTTGGTCTGGTTTTGTATTCCATGCTGGGCAACAAGGCTGTTTACATGGCGAGCATCCTGTCTCAGAGCGTCGAGTACATACCCATGGCTCAAAGAAAGCCCGAACGGAACGAGACAAGCTGGGCCGGAAAGCATTGTCACGAATGCACGGTCAGTGCAGCGAGCTGTAACACCAAGAACAACGCTCGACGATGTTGTTTCACGTTGACCTGTTCTTTTAGAGCAGACTTCTTTTTTCTCTTCAGGTATGTTCTGAGGGAATTTTATGGTACAGCCTTTGGAGTCAAAGACAAGGTGAAATACTTATTTAAAGATCTGTGGATTGAGGTGGTGCAAGGGATGCCTTTGTCTGGACTACCTAAGGGGGGACTGTGCTTTTCTAGCAAGGGGTAAGCTGTGAATGTTTGAAGTTGGAGTCTTTGCATTCTGAACAAGTGTAAGTGAACAAGGTTGTCGAACAGCATCATGTAGGGAGTGCTGACTGAACGTAGGTCTTGGACATGAAAGTGTAAGGTATTTTGAAGTTTCATGTGATAGTATACGGAACAATCAACACATTTGGATGCAGTCTGTTCAACCACAACGTCCACAGCTCAACTCCGCAATTTGGTAAGTTGAATGCAATTACTAAATCAACGACAGATACATCAACTCGATAAGATAACGAAATCACAACTACTAGTACCCATAGTTATATGGAAACACCAAGAAGACAAGAGAATTGGGAAATGGCGACATCAAGGGCTTAGTCCAGAGTGGAGAGCAAACCCGACGGAAATTCACCCATTATCGCCTAACGTCAAGTCCTCACCAATTCACAACGTTCAGTGGCTTCCTTTGGCGGCTCAACCTCCCCGGAAAGAATTGATCTCTGTCCGGTCGCATGTGCCCCGCCACCAAAAAATAAATAAAGGACCCTAAAACCAAAAACTAAAAAAGGGGACCCTCTAAAAAACTTACAGTTGCAGTGAAGTTGCAGTTTGCGGAGCTCTTCTCCACAGTGGCTAATGAAATCGGGATAAAGCCACAGGACGGACAAGCAGGACTGGTTTTGGAGTAAGCCAAGCTGGGTAGGAGTCCATAGGAGGAGGTACCTAGGCAGTAGGTAAATTAGCCACTCCGATTGCCCGCCAGCCAAAAAGGCCAGCAAGGACAATTCTATCCAAATTTCCCCATTCTCCTCCTTCTCTTCCTTTGTTCTTTCACCCCACGCAACCCTTTTTCTTCTTCTTCTTTTCTTCCTTCAACTCTTTGTTCGACCGACTCACTTCTTCGGCTCCCTTCTTTGTGTCCCTCCTCAACAGTTAATCTCTTGTTAATCCGACAAAATGGCGCTCTCTCCTCAGATGTAAGTCCCCCCATCCACGTTGTCGCAAGATGAAATGGAAAAAACCCCCCTCCATGGCGCAATCAGTGCGCAAATCTCTCAGGGTCGCGACGAGGTTGGAATGGGATTACTAACGTGATTGAATTATAGCACCAACCTGGTCATCATTCTTGGAATGATGCAGGTCTCCAAGCGTGTTCCCTTCGATGATCCCAACGTCCTCAACGGTGCTCGCGCTCTTTACCTCGCCAGCAACTTGATCATTGCTGGTATCTACCTTTACGTCCAGCTTCTTATCAACAAGAAGAAGGGTACGCTCTACTCTTGACAGCCACACGAGAACCTACACTGACATGACCCCAGATCTCACCACCCTCAAGTACGTTGAGCCCGCTCCCGTCGGCTCCTCCGAGGAGGGCAAGCTTGTCACCACCACCATCCACGCCTACGATACCCAGCAGATCCGCACTGCCTTCCGTGGCCAGGCCATGGGTGTTGCCATGATGGCCTTCATGCACCTCTACCTCAAGTACACCAACCCTCTCCTCATCCAGAGCATCATCCCCCTCAAGAGCGCCCTCGAGAGCAACATTGTCAAGATCCACCTCTTTGGCCAGCCCGCCGTCGGTGATCTCAAGCGTCCCTTCAAGGCTGCCCAGGGCTTCATGAGCGCCATGCAGGGTGGCCCTGCCCAGAGCGACAAGAAGGCCGTTGAGGCTGCTGAGCGTGCAGGCCGTGGTGGCGCCAAGGAGGAGTAGAGAGGTTGTTGGGGATATTGTCCGGAGAAGCGAGGCAAAATCAAAATTTGTATACGAAACTTATGGGTTGCAGACCCAACTGTATCATATTTATGAATAGACTGAAGGGTGCATCTGGGCAAGAATTGTTGCGTTGATTTATGCTCTACTATGTGCACGTGCTAGAGTGACAATGTACTTTGAGATATCTGGAGGTCTACAAATTGTAACAGTCTGATACAAATCAGTTGTCTACTATATCTAACACGACTATTTCTACATAGGGAAAATTACAAGTTATGGGATGCATTCGCAGTAACAATTGTTGCCTGCCTGGTGTGTACCCTCCGGGAATGCCGAATATTGAATACTTGCAGTCACGTTTTCTCGCGTTAATTGGTGACATAACCAACTCTTTAGACTGTCGCGATTTGCCCCTCCACTTAATCATTACCATCATAACTCTTCAGCTTTCACAACCCTTTTTTCTTCTTTTGCGGATACCTCTCTCAGATAGGCTGGTCTTTTAAAACATAGACATTTACCTACCTTGCGCCGAACGACTGCTGTTTCATCACTTGAGCCTGTCATCATGGATCGTCCGAGAACGCCACCAACGACTTCAAAACCGCCGCCCATTACTCCTCCAACCCCAGAAGTTACCAAGCGCATTGTGAGTTCTGCAGCTATGGGACCTGTGAATCGAATACTAACATTTCTCAGGAAGAAAACAGACTCCGCGCAAAAGCGATCCGAGACCAACGAGAGGCCGAGCAGCGAGCTTCAGGCATTGTACCCGAGATCCCAAAGACAGCCGCTGGCTTCATACCAACAGAAAATGTTCACGTTTCCAAATCTGCCAACGGAAAGCGACCTTACAACGCCATATCTACCAGCGACAGTCCTAACGGGACGAACCGAGATGGGCGCAACAAGGGCGAAGAAGAGGCGCTGAAGCCGGCGCGAAAGTTTACAAAGTTTGTCGATTACAACATGAGCGCCATGACAGACACAAAAGGTGGTTTCCTGACGACAGAAGACGACCCTCACAACTACGCACTTGGTGGCAAGAAACCAGGACAGCCGGATGAGCGACCAAAGCATATGAGTGTGCAAGAGTGGGAGAGGTTACAGCTTATTCGAAATCTGAAAAGGACGAAAGCCGGACCGTTCGAACCCGGGTTGAGTGTTCTCGAGGACGAGGAGAAGAGAAAGAAGTGTCGAGAGTGCAAAAGCTTGGAGATTGACTTTGTATGGGAGGAGGTATTTCACCTCTGTGTGTGCAACAAGTGCAAGGAGAAATACCCGGAGAAGTATTCTCTATTGACTAAAACGGAATGCAAGGACGATTATTTGTTGACGGATCGTAAGTTCTCTAACCCTTTTATGTGTTGCATATGAGCCGGTCGACTAATATGGAACAGCTGAACTTCGAGACCCCGAACTACTTCCTCATCTTAACAAACCCAACCCTCACAAATCACACTGGCACGACATGATGCTGTTTCTACGATGCCAAGTAGAAGACTACGCCATCAACACGAAATGGGGCTCAGCAGAAGCGCTGGATGAAGAGTACGAGCGAAGGGAGACGCAAAAGAAGGCACGGAAGGAGGCTAAATTCAAAGAGAAGCTCCTCGATCTAAAGCGCAAGACGAGGACGGATGCGTTCAGGAGACAGGCAGGCAACCTGAGTAAATCCGGGGCGAGCAAGTTTGGAGATGCGATAGGTGGTGGGAGACATGTTCATGAATGGGGGAGGACGGTGGAGAATGAGGATGGGATGACGGTGAAGACGTGTACAGAGTGTGGGATGGAGGTTGAAGAGTTGGAGTTTTAGTAGAACGAAGGTTATTTTGACTTGGCATGAAGCTATACAGAATATGCTGTTGAACAGTCAATATGTTAATATGTTACTCCGGATGATGATGTGATGCTTCGTCTTATTCATCCAGTCTTTTACTTCTACTGTCTTCAAGCTATAAAGCTCGGACGGTCTGATCCCTGTCATTCCAGGGGCTGGAACAAAGTTGATGCCTGACAGCCTCACTCTACAGCACCTACCTCGCCTCTCATTGGCCAAAAAATTCAGCGGCAAAGCGACCCAGCGTCTTCAAGCACCAACGCAAGGCGCCTCCGACAGTGGAAAGTGGGGAGGTCCTGCAGTGCTTTTGGCCTTGCAGTGCTGTGCTGTACAAACAAGCACCAAAAGCACGGGCAGAGCAGTTGTAGACACGGAACATCACAACGGGCCTGGGAAGCTTTTCTCTAAACTTGAATCAGTACCCACGCATCACATCACCAACCCCGTTGGGACTGATTTAACTTGACCACGTCCCCTTTCCCCCCCGCGAATAGTACAACTTTGTCGGTCAGAGGAGTCGCATATCCTTTTTACGAATTTCTTGACATTACGATACTTTTCCCTAAACGATAGACACGTGCCTTTGTCGGATAGCATACGCCAAAAACTCCTTATATCGACCGCCTCAAACCAGCACAACGATACGAAAACCTCGTCTGCCATATCAACGATAACGTCATATCCAAACTCTGAGCTGGTCTTCTTCATCCGACACTCGCCCAGCTCTCTTCCTTCGCCGATCCCCTCCTCCACTGGCATCAGCTTGCCCTCCCATGCTAGCATCCAATTGACACAAACCCGCGCCGCGATGGGCCCCAATGCTGGTAACGGCGTGGGAGGTCTGGAGATGGGCCCCATGATGCAGGGCAACGGATCCAACCTCCCTCAGGCCACAGAGTACACCCTCCAGGGTGTGATGCGATTTCTTCAGACGGAATGGCACAAGCACGAACGCGACAGGAACGCCTGGGAGATTGAGAAGCAGGAGATGAAGGGCCGCATAGCCAACCTCGAGGGACAGATGCGCAGGGCGGACGCTACGCAGCGTGTTCTCAGCAAGTATGTCACCATGTTGGAGAAGAAGGTCAAGGATCAGGCTGCTCAGCTCAAGGGGAGTGAAGCAGTTGACGCTGCCACTGCTGCCAAGAATGACCGAGCCGCAAAGATTCAAGAGAAGCTGCGATGTGAGCTATACCCCGGGATTTCGTTACACCATCGTTCTTAAAGCTGTTGTCGCATACTAATTACGTACTATAGCTTCACTCGAAAACATGCCTGTACCTGGCGTTGATGGCATTGACTACGAGAAACTCGACCGTACCGACGAAGATGGCCAGCGACAAGATCTCAAGGTCTTCCTTGACCAGTGTCAGAGTGAATTCATGTATCTCATGATTACTCCTGCGAACCCACCGCCGCCCCGAGACTCACCCCCGCTGCCGATGATGGAAGATTTGCGTGAAGCCGAGGCATATGGTATGCCGGCACCGCAGGCCATGGAACGTCAATTTCAACTTCCCACGAGACCCATGCAAGAACACGTCCAGGATATGAACCAGAGAATGCCCCAGCAGAACCACGGACAGCCTATGCACCCTAACCAGCAGCATTTTGCGCAAAAGGTTTCCGAGATGCAGCCTCAGCCCATGATCCGATCCTCAGTTGAGCACCAACCCCCCGTGTACCAGAACTCCAACGACTGGTCCACGTCAGTCTCGGTCACGTCAAAACCTGTCGAAGAGCCCACTCCCCAGGCCAACCATGCTGCGGAAGTCTTGGGTGGTATGGACGACTCCGTAGAGGTGAGGGAGAAGCAGATCAATGCTCCTGAGACAGACGACTGGGAGTTTCCTGAAGGAGCGTTTCCCGAGATGCGAGACGTCCAGATGAACCAGCCTTCTCACGGTCGCCCGGACACGGATGTATTTCCCAACGCCGATAATATCCCCAAGTCACCTGGCCGAAGTGCTAGTTCCCATCGAAGGAAGGGGTCCATGTCGAGGAGACGGAGTGCCGACCACGAGTTGTCTTTGAGCGCACAGAAGGCGGCCGAGAGTGGCAACTTTAAGTTGAGGTTCGGGTTGAGAGGTCATCTCGATACGGTCCGAACTGTCATCTTCTCAGGAGGTGGCAGCCCTGGCGAGCCCGAGTTATGTACTGGAGGTGACGACGGCATGATCAAGCGCTTCAACATTCCTCGGCTAGACGGACACCCCGGAGCATCAGATCTCGATGTCACAGCCAACTTTACCCACCGTGGCCACGCCGGTGCCATTCTGTCACTTACCTCGTGGTCTCCCTCGCCCAATTTCTCTACTGGTGGTCGTGCAACAGGCGATGGATGGATCTTCTCTGGTGGTCAAGATGCGACAATCCGCGTATGGGAACGGGGACGAGTTGATCCCAAGTCTACTTTGGAGGGACACACAGATGCCGTCTGGGCTCTATGCGTACTTCCCACAACTTTGGGTGCAGTGTTTGGTAGCTCGAGCCCTTACGGCAGTACGGATCGGATTCTACTCGTGTCTGGTGCTGCCGACGGTACTGTTCGTCTATGGTCGGTGAGTGCGCCTCCGCAGCTGAGCTCGCCGCAACCTGGTACGAACAGAGCCATGACGGGACGAGGAGGCAGAGTACGCGGTAACTCGATGAGCTCGGGTAGTGGCTTCTCCAACACACCGCAGCCGACGATCGCATCCAACTCACCTTTCAACCACACGCTTGTGCACACGATCCCTAGAGCAGACGGTTCGGAAGCCAGCCCTACGTGCATCACGCCCTTGGACACGTCTGGAAAGTCGTTTGTTGTCTCATACTCAGATGCTTCTATTATCGTGTACGACACAAGGACAGGAGAACCTATTGGTCACATGGACAGTAAGGAGACATACGACAATACCATCAAGACGAGCGTGAATGCGGTTGTCGCGACGACGATTGGACTGGACCAGGCGAGTCAGCAGCATGCTGGTACGATGGGTGAGGAGGATGCCGGCGCTGGAGCAACTGGTGGTGGACGATCCAATGCCGGTTCAGGGGTAGAGGGAACCATCATCTCTGGTCATGAAGACCGTTTTGTGAGATTCTTTGATGCCAACAGCGGTAAGTCTCATGCAACACACAATCCACAGCAGTCACTAACATCACCAGGCCAATGTACATACAACATGATCGCCCACCCGGATGCCATCTCCAGCCTCTCCCTCAGCCCGGACGGCCGCGAGCTCGTCAGCGCGGGACACGACGCATCCCTCCGCTTCTGGAGTCTCGAGAAGAGGACGTGCACGCAGGAAGTGACGAGCCATCGCGTGATGCGAGGCGAAGGGATCTGCGCCTGTGTATGGAGTCAGGACGGGAAATGGGTGGTGAGCGCGGGAGGTGACGGGGTTGTCAAGGTATTTGCACGGTAATGAAAGTGAAAGAAGGGAAGACCATAGGTGTTTGTTCTGTTGTTTCTTTGTATGTGTGTGTGTGTGTGAATGTGCAATGGCCACCCCCGGAAATGAAGGATGTATTGTATTATATAGTATTCTCTTTTCATGTGGTTGCTGGTTCACATGTATTTTTCTTTTTCCTCCCCTGTCATTGATACCTCGTCGATACCCCCGGCAGTGGATCATCTTTCTTCTTCTTTCTATATCTTCAGAAACATCGGAGTGTTTTCCTCTCTAGTCATGTGAGAGGGATTAGGATATGTATAAAAAAAAAGTACTTTGACTGCTTATGTTTGTTTGTGTGTGTAAAAATGAGTAAATTGAGTGAGGAATGAAGGAAGAAAAAAAAAAGAAATCCTGCGTTATCGCAGGTGGCTGAGAAAGATCTCTCCCGCCGGGAATTGAACCCGGGTCTCAAGCGTGACAAGCTTGCATACTGACCACTATACTACGGAAGATTGCCAGGTGTTGAACACCTGGTGTAGCGGGTTGTGGGAGGGAGTTCGAGATTTTGGACCATATACCCCTCAAAACGTGAAGTAATAGTAATCATGCTGACAATTATCAATACTCAGAAGTGCACTGCGATGCGATGTCTGCCTTAGAAATCGTGGCGATATTTCGTATACAAAGAACCCCCAAGTTTCCTATCTATTCATGCTCATGATATATCAAAAACCCTCTATCAACGCCCCTACCCATGCAATAACCGTGATATACAAGAATAACCTCACAGCACACTCCAAACCTGATGTCCCAGCATCATGACCAAAACTCCAACACCGTACTTCTCCGCCCCCGTCGTGCCCTGCCACACGTGCCACCCCAGCCAGCACACGGCCGACACCTCCAGGACGCCCAGCGCTGAACCGACGTAGACGGCTGTGCTGGGGACCTGCTCGTCCTTGGTCTTTCTGCTTGTCTCGCCGGTGACATGCATGGCGATGACGGCTGCTGCGGAGAGGAGGGCGAGCTGGACTTCTCTGCTGAAGGGGGTGGATGCTATGATGGTGAGAGACCAGATGACGAGGAGGGCGAGGAGGATTGTGAATTCCGTCTTGAAGACTTTCTGAATCGGTGGGACGGAGCGATCGTCTCTTCCAGCGTTGGTAATTCCAGGAGAGCTATCCTCCTTTTCCTTGCCCAACGAGAAGCTCGAGCCGAGTAAATCAGCTAGACTGTTAGCCTCGTCGTTGCTGGTCTGCGGCGCAAAGAAGCTAGGCTGCTTGAACATAACCTCCGCCTCCTCGGAGGTTTGTCGACCGTGGACGCTCGCCGTGCTTCGAAACGGGTTACTATCTTGTTCCGCCGGCTTGCTTCGTAGAATAGGCACATTCGATGGGTTCCGCAACCTCTGAGCCGGATTCGTCGGTGCTGGGGGAACCTTGTACCAAAACGGGCTCTGCTCAGTGCTCACGGGTGCCTGTCCGAACGGCTGCCTCGGGCCATTCAGAGGTGGCACATCGCGAAAGGCTCGGTGTGGTGATTGTGCAGGTAGCGACTCGGTAGGTGTCCAGTCCATCTCGTCTGAAAAGTCGGCCTGTGGTTTCTGAGGCGTGATGTTGAGGTTGCTGAACCGTGACTGAGGACTATCCGGGATCCTCACTGGGTTGTTTGGCGGGTAAGGGGGTGGGAGGGAGCTGATCAACGGCTGGCCGAAGAGATCTCGCTGCGGAGTGGGAGCAGGCGA
>JABFFC010000102.1:0-32085 GCA_013623535.1 Fusarium penzigii
CCCCCCCCCCCGCGTGTACAGGATTAATCATCTAGCAAATGCCGAAGAGCTGAGCCGATGCTTCTAGCTAAGCTGGGATCAGGACAGGGTACTCTGCAAGTCGTGATTAAACGTCCATATTAGGTATATCTTCTCATCAAACGCTTCAAGGGTGTTCATGGTGGACAAACTACATGTCATCACCCAACAGTGTATGCATACACAATACACCATCCTCCGGCTCACCAACAAATTTGTCAATAAGTTCTTATCGAATCGTTCAGATATAACATGGATGTGTACTCTCTCAAGCCTATGTTGGATCCCCATCTGTGAAAGGAACATTTAAACGATTCTTAGGTTCGCTGCTCTCCTGTTATTGAGCAATCACAACAAGCTAGGTCTTGTTACAAGCAACGACCAGTCTTCCAAGTCCGATGAAATATGCACTTTGATTTGCTCAGAGTTCTACAGAGCCCTGAGATATACTCATCGCATTATAGCAGGTTCGGGACTGGTTATATGTTTTCTAACATTAGCTTGAACGTCATCTTCCCTTCTGGTCTCATTAAAAGTTGTGAGGATAGACATATCTCGAATGCGTCAATAGCTCAACTATATCGAACCAGTAGGGCTAACTATGTCATTCTTAAAACCGATTCGATTAAAATGTTGCTGTTTTAAACAATTCAAGAAAGTATCATCTCTATCCAATACTTGTTGAGATACCTCACTTATCACATGGTCGATACTCTCGTGACATATGCCGTCACTCATCACCGATTACCAGCACATACCTCCAAATATCACCATACACGCATCAAATAAAATACCCATTCACTCTATACTCTTTGGCCTGCATGCCTGTACCATCCAGCCCCCAATATATGTATCTATCCCCATACCCATCGCCACTCAAAGCCTCAACGCTTGGCCCGCATACGACTCCCATCTCCGTCCTATGATAAATATCATGAAATCACTCAAAGGTGGGTGGTTTTCGACTTGAATTGGCTTATCATTGTCTATTTTCATGCGGCTGACCATCAAAATGCACGTTAAAAACGCCCAGACGCCTCTGTATGCATGTTGCTTCATGTGCACTTCCTACAGCCTGATTTTGGACCTGGTGTCTTTAGAAGTGAATAAATAGCTTACCCCTCTTTGATTCTTCACTTCTTGATTCATCTCTTGCACTCAAATCGGATCTCTCGTGTCCAGCCGTTTCGATGTTTGTTCTCGTCTTTCTTTTGCTGGTGCACCTCGCGGCAGCATATCCCGATCTCGCCATCACGAGAGCACCAGAGTTCCCACTTAAGCGACAAAACGCAATCACAAACTGCGACCAAGGCAATGGCGTTTTTGTTTGTCCAGAGGGAACGTGTTATTGGGGCGAAGACGGGTTTGTCGGATGTTGTCGAGTGTAGGTCAACAACAGAATACCCAGAACGTCACTGATATGGTATAGATCAAGCTGTGCCCCTCGAACGAGATGTATTCCTTATGATGAGATTGAAGATAATGATTGTGACCACGAAACAGGAGGATGTGTTGTCTGGTTAGTTCATTAATAACGTTAGAGACCATGTCTGATAGTAGCAGTTCACGACCCGCCGCGAAATACTGCGTCACAAATACCAATCCGGTAATGAAGCAATACGCCATGTACTGTGACGCACAGGAAGCAATATATACCAGAGCTTTCAGCTATGAAATGCCAGAATGTGCTGTTATTCGAAGCAACAATGACCCTTCAGACAAGAAAAAATCAACGACGTCTGAGTTGGAGGAGGAGGAGACTATGATTACCGAAGTCGATGGAGCCGAGATCACTACCAGTGATATCTCAGTCATACCAGAAACCTCGGCCAAGAAAGAATCAGCCTCGTCTATGGACTCTTATGAGGGGAGAACGACAACGAATGCTCGAACAACGCGCACCGTGCCAGCCAGTATCGACAGCGAAAATACAACAGACTCCACCACCGATAAAGACTCCGGTCCAAACGTCCTCGTTATCGTCCTCTCCGTCATCGCAGCCGCACTCGTAACCATCATAGGTCTCGCCATCGCCTTCTTCATCTACAGACGTCGTCAGCGTCGTGCCCTCGAACCACAACAGCAGCCGCAACCGGATGTGTCCCAGGCATACCCTGATTTCACGACTAGATCCACAACACCTCGTGTGTATAGTCCAGAGAGCTACTCAGACATGAGGACGGGTATGTCAAAGTCGCCGCAGGATTCTTCATTTGGAGGGTCACCGCAGGAGTCGTCGTTTGGGGGCTCGACGGTTACGGGGCCGGCTGAGATGGCGCACGGGAGAATGGAGGATATTTCTGAGTTGGGGACGCATAGATACTGAATTGGTACGTTGAAGAAGAGGAAGCACATACAGCAGCGTGAATCGGCAGATACTGCATCATATTGTTGTCCCCGAAATACCAGTGTTGTTCAGATTGCATATACTCAAGATAAATCAGAGATGTTGCATTAAAAATTGAAAACGCTTGCATAATAGATAAGTCACCAGCTTCTTGCAATCTGAGAAAGTGGCCCAACCATCCAACCTATCCCCTCCAAAACGATGCCCACCCCTCCTTAACAACCTCCTCCTCAATCTTCCTCAACACCTCCTTAAACTCAACCTCTTCCTCCCCATCGATATTCACCTTCCCATCAACCACGCCCTTCCATCCCTCCACCGGCCCTTTGATATACTCATGATCCGCACCGCAGAACAGCACGGTCTTGACGTCCTCGCCCTTATTCAACGCCACCCTCTTATCGTAACATTCCTGGCAGAGGATCTTGATATTGCAAGTCATGCATTCGTATCCGGTACGACCACCCCACCAGCGGAACATGACGGGCGGTGAGCAGACGCCGTTGCAGAGAAGATTCAATGCTGGTTCGAACTCGATGAGGTCGCCTTCGTCCTCGGGGGCATCCTCATAGTACATCTCGTGCATGCGGTAGTCTTCTTCATCTTCGTCATCACTTTCATCGTCGCTTTCGTCAACCCAGTCTTCATCGTCATCATTCTCAGGGCTTTCCTCGTCCCCTCCGTTCTCCCCGCCCGCCGAGCCTTCCTCATCCACCCATTCTCCAGACTCATCATGTTCTCCCGAACTATTACTCGTACCTTCATCATCGCAATCGCTGCCAACTTCGGGGTCCAGAGTGCTGTATTTTGCTGATACGAGAATCTCAGCCATTCTCTTCAACGCTTCCCCTTGCTCGGCAGGCACAGCCGTTCGGAGAAGCATCAGAGCCTGGGCGAGATACACCACATTGTCTGAATCGTTCCAATCCACAGAATCACTCATCGCAGCGATACAGCTGTCGATTACGCCCTGAAGAATCTCTTGAAATTGCTTGCGAGTGCCGACTTTGAGGACCATTCGAGCCTGAGTCATACGAGCCCCCAGGAGGGAGACATCCGAGTCAGGCGGCACATCCAATGCAAGAGGCCTCGAAAGTAGTGTCTTGGTAGCCTCGTAAAGCTCCTCCTTGACTACTGGATCGCTGGACTCTCGGAAAAGCCTGTACAAAATCTCTGACTGTCGAAGAATAGCACGGCCGAGAATTTCTTCAGCATCCGCGTCTGTCACTGCGTAAGGCCAACCGGTCGATCTACTGCTGAGCACTTCATCCAGGATCTTGCGTGCAGAGACGGGGTCGTTGAGGACGTAGAGATAGAAGTTGGCAAGGTCAATCCTCAACGGAGCGCCGGCGTTGACATTGTCAAGATATCGAATCGAGTCATCGTACATCTGAAGGAGGAATTCTGTCGCGCCGGTGTCAACAGCCACAAAGCGGATGAGGCCGTGTCGGTCATAAGGAGGCAGTCCATAACCCCAAGCCATCCATGTCAGTCGCTCGAGAGGGTTCCATTTCTTAAGAATATCAAGAGCATGGTCGTGCCCGGGCCATGCCTGAATCTCGTCATCTAGCACATCACCCTTTGCCAGCCTTGAAGGCTCTACGGCTCTGGCCTGGGCGAATGTCTCAACAGCCT
This sequence comes from Fusarium penzigii, assembly GCA_013623535.1. Classification (NCBI taxonomy): domain Eukaryota; kingdom Fungi; phylum Ascomycota; class Sordariomycetes; order Hypocreales; family Nectriaceae; genus Fusarium; species Fusarium penzigii. Next base: position 4,001 of record JABFFC010000102.1, read on the forward strand.
GTTCTGGTTTGCCCAGCAAGACTTCGGTCTTTGCTTTGGTGACAAGAACCGCACTCCTGACATCGAGTGGGACGGTCTCGTCAGCCGCGTATTCAAGAGATCGGTTGATGTGCTCGTAGGCGGCTTCTGGATTCTCTTCAGGGAGGATGCGGGCCAGAAGGTCCAATGCCCTGGCCTTGTCAAGGGGTTTTTCGGACTTTTCCACCGCTTTCTGGCAGGTGATTTTAGCCGGTCCTTCCAATCCGCCGTCATGCATGATCTCAGCGATCATCCAGTATCCTGAGGGTGGAATCTCGACGTCGTCAAACAGGCCTTCAAGCCCGAGTGCCTTCTGGGCTGAAGTAAGTTCTTCATCATCCTCTTCGTCTTCTTCATCGCCCTCCCCTTCTCCTTCTCCTTCTTCTTTCTCTCCTTCCCCGTTCTTTTGATCATCGTTCTCTCCCTCATCTTCACCTTCGTCTTCGCCCTCATCTCCTCCTCTTGTTCTTCGTCTTCAAACTCTTCTGGAAAATTCTTGCGGGCTTGGTCAACCAAACGAGTGGGTTGATGGCTCTGCTCGAAGTCAGTAAGAGTATTCAACAATACCGTGGTAACTTACAAGACCAAATCCTTCCGCAATGGTTGTTAGATAAGGCTCTCCATCGTCGAGGGTGGAAGATGTGTACAACTTCTTCAAACTCCCTTTGATGAACGGTATGATGAAGCTGCGTGGTTCTTGGGCAACATCTGCCCACCATGCTGCCGCGTCAGGGCTCAGCTTTGATCTGGCCTCTTGCCAGGTAGACATGTTGTAGAGGGCAGTGTTCATTTTATCAGGGAAGAAGCTAGCAAGCGGTTCTATCGATTTGTCCTCAAACATGAAAGAGTAGTCATGCTTGTCTAGCATCATTGCTGCAAATGCCTCCATTACTTCAACCTGCTCGTCAACTGAATGCTTGTCAAAGTGGATGCCATACCAATGATCTACTGCGTAATTAACAGCATATGTGACGAGATCCGGGGCAATTTTTAGGTGCTCAGGCTGTGTTGGATGGCACAACTTGTAGCAGTCGAGGAATATCTGGCGATGAGCCTCCGAAGAGGACCAGAGGTTGCAGCTGGCAGGTGGATCGAGAAAGAATGCTCTCATGGAGCGTTCCTGGAACTTGACAGGGAGGGCCTTGTCATCATAGATGGCATCAGGGTCGGCCTCTCGACCTTTTTCCAGATTCTCGACTTCAGTGCCGTATCCTCCCTGAGCCTGAATCTTGGCTCGAGCCTCTGCATCAGTGCCTGGATCACCAACACGAACGAACTTGGCAAAGGGTTCGGAAATCTTGTCAAGGTCAAAGGACGGATCATTCGTCCATAGCCTAGCAAGAGACTCTATTTGCTCGAGGGACAGCGGGTCGTAAGTGTAGGTGATCCACTGGAAGAACTTGTTGACAAGTGGGTGGTTCTCGACGCCTGTTCGACGATAGCATTCCTTGACCAGCGCTTCGTAAATCTCATTGAGGTCAGCTGGAAGGGGCTTCTCTAGGTTTCGAAGCACTGCACCCTCCCGTCCAAGAGCATTGAAGCGGAAAAGAAGGTGTTCGGCGTATAGCATGTCTGAAATTGTTAAAACGCAGGTCTTCGTAGAAGGGTAAACAGGACTTACTTGGTGCTACCTCTTGGACTTTATCGGCAATACGCTGTTGCACATATCGACTAAATCTCTTTAACGAGGGAAGGCTGTTGATGCGACCCCAAACCAATGCCTTGAGATCGTGTAGCTGATTCTCCTTCTTGGCCTCGATACTCTTGATCGGAACTACCTCTGCAATCTCGGACAGCGCATCAGGGCGGCTGGTGAATGCCACTGATATTCTGAGATCCCTTTTCTTGATGATCTTGATAAACTTGAGAAACTCTTCACGGTCGTCGAGCTCATCAATTCCGTCAAGCACAACAAACAATTTGTTTTTTGAATCCTTGCGAAAAGCGGCACCGAGGAAGACCCGAGTCAAACTATCCGCATGCTGAAGATGAAATTCAGCATCATCTCTCATGTACTCCTGGTTGATAACCTCGCACACAGCCGGGCTCTGCTCGTTGGCCTGGTTGATCACTGTGACGACTGCGTGAAGAAATTCTGAGAGGTTTTCGTTCTGCTCTCGGAAGTAAAAGTGCGTTGCGCAGGTACGCCTGGATGTATCTTGGCGAGCCTCTCGTAGCAGCTTGTCATATATGGCGGCACCGATATGACTCTTTCCAGAGCCGGGGAGGCCAGTAATAGCGAGAACAGAGAAATCAGTCCCTGAGAACCACTGCTCCCACTCGGGCTGATCGAAAACCCAGCCACAGGTGTCTTCGACCATTGTCTCCTTAAGAACGTGGTATTCGTGATCCTCGTCCTCAACCTCCTTGAGGGTGTTTCGGATACGATTAGCAGCGGGTGATTTACCCTGCTCATTCGAAGCTGCTTTGGGCTTCTCGCCGCGATCTTTCTTTTGATCGTTGAAAGCTTTGAGAAGCTTGCTCATGTCACTCTTGAGGCTCTCGGTTGCGTCACGAATGGAACCCATAACTTGCATCTGCTCCTGGAGCATTATGGTATGAGTTTCCTGATTTTCCCGAAGTTCGACTGTCATTTTCTTGGTTTCCTCAGTGTTTCCAAGGATGGCGAACTCGGTAGCGTTCTGGAGGCGGGCAAGAGTAAGGTCCATCTTCTTTCTGGCGCCGCTTAGATCACTGTCTTCTCCGTAGAGTAGATTTTGGATCCATTTCTCTGTTTCAGTTAGTGATACACCCTTGGAGCAAGTTCATCGAGCTCAGCCGAGCGTAGCCAGCAACAGACTGGATCACGCAGGGCTGGTTTGTATGTGTACTTACTGAATCTTTTGAGCTCAATGTACTTGTGAGCAAAACCACACATAGTCAGGAAAGACGTGAACACATCCATCAAGCAGTTCTGGTAGGCCTTGAGCTGGGGAAGTCTGCCTTCGATGATGACGATTCGTTGAAGGAAGCTGTTCATATCTTCGAAAAAGACGACAACAACATCGTAGTCGGCGCTAACTGCTCGGCAAGCCTGTGGTTGTCAATACTTTTCCGTCACGATGGTCTCTACTTTGCAACCCTGAGCGAGAAGATGGTACACAAATACGTACACTGAGCATGTATGTGAGAGCCGTACCAATGGCAGCGGCTGGGGGAAACGACGGTGAAGCAGCCGAGATGAGCTGCTGGGCGCCTTTCTCAATGTAGTCGAGGTTAGACGCGAAGAGAGTTCTCAACTTATCGACCTTCTTATCATCGTGTCGAAATCGATGAAAGCGATTCATTTCCTCGGTCCCATGTTCAACCATGCTCTGAACATTATTGAACTTGCTGCTGGGAGTGAGTTCAAAACCCACAATGCCCTTGTAGGCCTTGAGGGCCTCCTTCCAGAGATCTGCTACATCGCGATTGTCGTTATCCAGTTCCTTCTTGATCTCTTCAGGTGCTTGCTTGAGAACCATCTTGTATGCTACAGCAACAATCAAGTTGAAGAGTAGAAATCGGGAAGAATTGGGCTCTGGTCGGATATATATCCCCCTCTCTGGATAACCCCTCAAATCGATCCACGACCAAGACGGAGCGAGCGTTGTGGGGGCCCATCCCGATACCAGGATAATCCAGTCACACCAAATGATTCCATTTTGTTGATTGGCCTCGATGAGCTGGGTCGGGACGAAGCTGAGTGGAATCCTTGCTTGTCTACAGGACAGGGTTGGGTCAATCTGACATTAGGCTAAGGGCCCAACAGCGTTGGGGACGGGCTGAAGGAGCAATAATTCGAGACTATGCAGTCAGCAGCAGATGACCAGACGAATGGTCAAACAACGGCTCCATCGGTACGTCGTGTCTCCGGTGTTTCGTCCTATTTTAGGCAGCTGGATGGATACAAATGGTGGACCAGTATCGATGGATTTAATTTCTCTGCATCTCAGCCCTATAAACAGACAAGGGTAGGCTTGTTGGGGGTCATTTCAATTGGGTTGGTGCAAGAGATTTGAGTTTTGCGGTACAGAGCGGGCAATCGCATGCCCGATGGCTTTCCAACAAAAGTGTCAATAAATAATGTCGCTGCCAATACGTGACTCGTCGCCTTTGTTCTAGTTGCATTTGAGCAAACTTGATGATTTCCTTGGATGGCCAGAGTGAAGATGAGGAATGCGGAAGCAGCCAATAAACTTTTCTAGTGACTACCGCCGGAGGAAAGAGGCCACACAGGATTACATAAGCAAATTCCAGAGTCACATCATCCTTACGCCCAGGCTTGTCCGCTTCAACTTTCTTCCTTCTCAACAACACAGCCATATTCACTTGGACCACGTCCATCAGCATATCTGTAGACACGCGATATCGCGATGGGCTGGATACCTACTCAGAATGCGAAGTCGGAAGCCTAAATATCTCGGCCGTCCTGTTTGCGCACCTGTACATAACCACGCCACTTGCTGAGGAATCACTGTTGAAATGCCTCGACTAGGATATAGAAAGTCCAGAAAGGGTTGCTTACGATGTAAGCAGAGACGTGTAAAGGTGGGTTGCCAGTATGGCATTTAGCTCCGGCGCATTGTCTGACCAATTTACCAGTGTGATGAGAATCGGCCATGTGCAGCTTGTGCGAGACATGGCGTGCCATGCACATTTCCAGACACGTCAGACAATCCATCTCGTTCAACGTCTGCATCAAGAGAAAGCGCGCCTCCAAGTTCGAGTGTATGTTGCTGGACATCAATTCTGACCACCACTAACGTTATTCAGAACCATTCCAACGGAAAGTTACAACTGGTGACTGACCCAGCTGGTCTCTGGAATACTCAAACTGGCAGCCCAGATCCATTCCCTTACTTCTCCAAGTTTGTTATTGGCCACGACTCGGTGGAAATGAGCACTTGGCTTACAGACCTCGAATTGATGCATCACTACACTTCTTCAACTTATAAGACACTACCCAGGGCTCGTGAACTTGAGCGAGTTTGGCAGACGGACGCCCCAAAGCTCGCCTTGGTCAACGCCTTTCTGCTACATCAGATTCTGTCTGTCACCGCGTACCATCTCAGCTACCTCTACCCAGACCGTCGCAACCTCTTGATATGTGCCTCTCAACACCAGAACAAGGCTATCGCAGGCCTTCGACTTGCTGTTGCACATGTCAATGAAGACAACTGCGCCGCTATCTTTATGGCGTCTACTTATCTTTACATATGTGCTTTTTCAACTTTTGGCGTACAAAACAAAGCCAGCGGACAGCCCTGTAGACAAGATTTGCTCGATGTCTTTCTCCTTATCAAGGGCATAACCGATGTCGTCGATGCGCATGGCGAAACGCTTGTCAAGAGTAGCGTGAGCAAGCTCTTTTTGAGTGAGAGATCAGCCTTGCCAGCTCCTTTTCTTTTATCCTTGATCGATCAGCTGCGAAAGCTAGTTGTCCCTGGCTCCGTTGAGCCAGCAAACGCCATGCTTTGTCAGAAATCGATTGATGCCACCATCAACTGGATTACCAGCGCTATCGGCAACACTAGCGATCCTGAATTGCGATTTGCCATGAGCTGGCCTTTGGCTGTGACGGAGGACTTTCTGGGCCTGATCCGACAGCAACATCCGGTAGCTCTAGGTATTCTCGCTCACTATATCGTTGTTTTGCATCGAAAAGGAGACGACTATTGGTTCTTGAGTGGATGGGGACGGAGTGTTTTCAAGGATATTGCTGAACGCATGGAGCCAGAATATGGATACATGCTAGAATGGCCCCGGACGATAATACAGGGCAGGTGATTCTGGGATATTCTATTACTAATCAAGTATTTTCGGGTTGAAATTTAGCCAGTTAGCATATACCCATTCCATAGTACCCTCAGTCAAATGCTGGTCGGGTCTTCAATATATCCAAACATTGCAACAAAAACCTTCCAACCATCATCAGAGACCTTTCAAATGTACATGCTTTGGTCATCAAAGCCGACGTTCTCGAAGGAGTAGGCTGGTGATAAGGCCAAAGAAGGAGAATATAACAGAAACGCCTGACCGATATTAGACGCTGTGCGATACGGCTGGTTACTCTAGGGTACATACCGTGGCTGAATTCGATTCCCTTGACGTAGCCTTTGATCAATATCTCTGAGATGGGACCAGTGGCATGGTCTATGTAGTCAACACTCTCTGATGCTCTCCGTATGACCTTCGTTCGTAAGCTTTCGTCGTCGTAACGTGGATTATACTACTCACTTCCTCGATAGTGTCTTGAGACATTCCCATCCTTGTCAAGTCTACCTGAACAAAATATCTCAACACTGTCTGCATCGCGGCACTGGACGCGGCTAAACCGACGATACATCCGACAGTGCAGGTCATAAAATAACCAGAAGCCGCGGACGCTTTATCCTTGCGCTCGATGGATGATTGGAGAGCAATGAATAATGCACTTTGTGCGATGCCCATACCAAGACCACTGTACAGATTAGATCGGGCTGATATTTAGTAAGGAGTGACATACCCTGGGAAGACATAGAGGGACTCTGCCCATCCGGTTTCACCGTGCCAGCGTAGGAGCATCAGAGTATAGCTCGCAATTGCTGAGATGGCAGCAAACGTGATGAGAGACTTGTATAAGCCAGTTCTGGATGGTTAGTTTGATGTTTTGTCAGGGATAGGATGGGGCTTACTTTTGAATGATGAAGCCAGAAGCGATACCGCCAACCGTGTTTCCAATTACAGCGGGGAAGAGGTGAGCTCCAGCGACAGTGCTAGACACGCGTTGCGTGACTTGGAAGTATATAGGGACAGTATACATCATCTTGACAAGTTAGAGGGTTGACGAGATCAAGGAATGGCCAACTTACCCCTAGTTGCGCTGCAGCTTGATTAAAGGCAATAAAGTACGACAACCATACGTTCCTGTGCTTGAACAGGCGAAGTGGAAGAATCGGCTCCTTGGCCCAACGAGACTCAACTTTCAGGAAGGAAATCATGAGAATGACTCCCAAAACTGCAAGGGAGTAGATGATTGGGTGAGTCCAGGGGATCTTCTGGCCGCCAACTTCGAGAGGTATCAAGATTGATAGCACGGATCCACCGAGAAGGAGAGCCCCTAAGGCGTCGATTCTGGACAGACGGTCCTTGATAGAGGTTTCAGAGGAAGATTGGGTTGTTGATGGGAGAGAGATGGATACGAGGGTCATGGCAATGACAAAGACGGGGACTTGGCCAAGAAATGACCTGGAAGGAGTTAGACATTGAGAGGTGATTTGTACTAGTTGACTTACCATCTCCATCCTATGGTGTCAGCTAACCAGCCTCCAAGTGGTCCGCCTAGACTACGGCCAATAGTGGTGATGACGTTCATGATGCTCTGCCAGGAGGCAACGTCTTTGAGGGGTGCGAGATCTAAAATGTTAGTTGTCTGGTGCTACTTGAGAGAGATTGGCGTACCAGTGATGATTATAGATGCTACAGTTGACATGCCGAGACCTCCTGAGCCAGAAATGACTCGGCCAAGTATGACTTGCCCCATTGTCTGGCCCAAACCGCTGATATACGTTAGTGAACATCATCAAGGAGAGGCATGAGACTTACACGAGGGCACTATTCTGTTAGCAGACGATATGATATAGAATGAGGGAGAGACTTACCATCCACTAGCAAAGAGTCCATAGCAAAAGATAAGAATCGCCTTTCTTCCAAAGATGTCGCTGAGTTTTCCATACTGAAGCTCTTAGTAGGGTGGTCTGTCAGTGGGTGAAGGGTTGGCTTACAACGGTTTGACTGGCTGCCCCAGCCAGCATGAAACTAATAACCAACCAACTTGAGTCACCCAGGTCACCGAATTCTGAGGCAATGACAGGGTGGGTTGCAAGGACGAGTGAGGAATCTGCACTTCCAGTAAAGACACCTAGATGGTTTTAGAAAGGGGTGGTAAATTACCAATGGTGCACGTCGAAAGGGGGGCTTACCGATGAGGAGGATTACAACAATCCGAGCGATGTATGCATTACTGTAAGGTTTCTGTTCTGGAGACGGTGGGATTGGAGAGGAGGCTTCGCTGTCAGACACAGTATTGTAGTCAGGATTTTCTTGTGAATCCTGCAAGAGTTGAGATGTCTCCGAGACACCTTGATTCTTTGGTACCGTCATGTCCCACGATATTCCACTGATCCGTGTAGTTCTCGGATGTCGCTGGAATAATACTGCAACAACGGGTACAAAGAGAAACGTTGTGAAGAATTTGCTAACGGAAAATTAAGATTGGTGCATGTTGAGTGATAAAAACGAACCGTTATCGGCGGGTTGTTATACGTGATTTTGGGGGACAAGCACATCATTGAGAAGAGACCCACTGATGGACATGGGATTGATATATAGCTAAGACGATGAGAGATGAGGTTTTTGGAATTTTGTCTCGGTAATGTTTAAACGTTGCGATACGTGGAAGCTGGATATGTATGCATTCAAGAATCTTCGTGGTGCTGATTGAGTGGTGTTGGTCAGTGCTAGGATGAGGCATTACAAAGCGGAGGAGTGGAATGAGTTCAGCAACACTCTGGAACCTACCTGACTCCCTTGCAACTGGAATAGTAGAATCTTGGTCATCAATATAACCTCATCAATTCAGAGCTTCACCTGAATGTTCAATGGGAGTAGAATCAATTAAATAGCTGCCCTGAATTGCTCCGGTGCTAATGGCATTCACAGGACTGGGGTCGGTTGATTGACGAACCTATCCTCGACGTACGATAGGAACAAACATGTCAAGTTATTCCAGTTAACCCAAACAATAAAAGCATCATACAAGACAAACCTCAAGCTTGGGCGCAAGGGTACGCTGGTTTGTATGTTAATGACCGACTCAGACAATCAATCTGGGCACCCCAAGTTAAGCTTGACTGTTAAGCTTCAACCACTTGTCCATTGTGGAAGATAGCCTTGTATGCTAACTACCTAATGTAGCTTAAGAAAAAGGGTCGGCCCTTGTCGCCATGGTTGGCGGGATGTCCAAGTTTGGACGCTTGATCAATTCAATTGGCGATTGTCAATTTTGTCTTTCCAAATCTTTTTTTTCCCTCATTCGTTTGTCAAGATCACGCAAACAGGGCTCACTCAGCATCTGTATGTCCAGCATCTTCAATTGACGGCGTACCAAGACCGGACGAGATCACTTGTCCAGCGCTTTAGTCAAGCATCCCTGAAAGACACGAGATGCAGAGTAATTTCCTTGTTCAACTGCGACTTCCGACTGATGAACTCACATGACCAGCAACGTCTCGGTGCTTCTACAGGTAAGCCTCCGGATTGTATGTTTGCGATGAATCTTGATTTGGTCACGAGATGTACACAATTCTCCGCATCTCAAAATAAACTGTCTCCAAATTCGTAGGCCAATGGCAAGTCGCGGAATCCATGTTAGCCAACAGGTGAGGGGAATCCCGGCAGGCCACTTGGAGGAGCCTGACAAGAAACGAAGACTTGGATTAGTCCAACATGGGTCAAGTCAAGGGGAAAGTCGACAACCCGACTTCAGAGGCAAACTCAAGAGTCAAGTCAATTGCTATCATGACGTATCCGACTGTTGACTCGGATCCTCGTGACGATCCTGGCCCGAACCATCGCCACAGACAAGATTGGCGGACAAATGCCGGGCATGATGACAAACTCGGTGGATCAGGGGTTCCATGGATCTGCACAGCTACGGATGTCACGGCACTGCAATTGAGGAGTGAAAAAGTACAGAAAATGTATTGTCATGAGATAAACAAATCGCTAAACTAAGGTATCCTAACATAACCGCTAAACTTAAGCAATAGGGTCACAGGTGAAGACGCCACGGACCTCGCCGTGCTTGAACTGGCTGTTGATGTCGTCAATGCTGGCATATGTACCGCCGACAAGAACAATCATGCCGATGAGGAAGATGATAGCGTTGGCAATGCTGAGGAGGAGGTTCTCACGGGAGTACCAGGGACCCTTGCGGATGAGCATGAACCACATGATGGCGGGGAAGTAGAAGGTGAAGCCGGAGATGAAGAGTGAGGAGGAGATGGAGAGGAGGTCGTTGAAGAAGGGGATGGCCTCGGCGATGATCCAAGCGACAATGGTGACAACAGTAATAAGGGCCAACCAGGTGATCCAACCCATCTTGGTGTTGATGTAGCGGATAATAGAGTTTCGGTACATGCGACCGTGGATGTATCGGCTGACAACGGTGGTGTTGATAGATCCAGAGATGAAGATGACGGGGAGAGCGATACCGAAGGCAACCTTGGAGACGGTGTCGCCGGCGGAGAGGAGGGCGGGGGACTTGACATCAGGACCGACAAAGGCATAGATGAGGGCGCCAGTCAGGGTGTAGATGGCAATCTCGATAAGACCAAGAGCCCAGATAGACTTGACATAGTCCTGAGGAGAGTGCATCTCGTCCATGAAGGAGAACTGGCAGACGGCAAAGGAGTAGGCAAAGACGATGTTGGTGATGGCGATGAAAGCCTCGGTGAAGCTGAGGTTGTCCTTGGGCCAGGCAGACCAGGCCACGGAGGAGAGGCCACCCATGGAGTCGCTAGCCTGGATACCAGTAGCAATGATGGTGATGCCGACGGCGAGAGCAATAGAGACAAAGTCAATGTATCCAAGGATAGCGACTTCGGCGAAAGAAGGAGGAATGGCGATGATGAGCAGGATGATGGCGGACACAACACCAAAGACGAGAGAGCAAGCGCCGTTGTCGGTGAGGTTCAGGAAAGCAATGGTTCCGGTGAGACAGTGAGAACCGACCAGGAAGATGAGCTGGAGGGAGAACATGACACCGACAATCTCATAACCGGCACGACCAAGCATCAATCTACCGGCATCGGCATAGTGGGAGACATGAGGGTAGGCAAGCTTGACCTGACCGACGACGTGGGAGGTATAGATGGCGATGAGACCTAGACCGACGGTGAGGATGGTACCAGCCACCATACCGAGAGTCGCAAAGGCAGAGGGGAGACTAAGACAGCCGAGAGCGATGGCCTCGACGATGAGGACAACGGTCAAACGCTTCCATCCCAGACGGTGGAAGTGGGCGTTACCCTCTGCGGCTTTCTGTTTCTCAATGTCTCCATACTCAGTAGTCTCACCGACGGCTGTACCGTCAAAGAGTTCATGAGTAGGGGCGTGCGGGTTGGCCATGGACTTGTTGTCGTCCTTGACGTCGTGTGAGGTAGTAGGGGGAGAACGTTGAATGTGATCCGTCATTGTTGAAGACGGGATGTGTTTTTATAAATATGTATTATATATAACAGTTGTGTTGTTGAAAGGGAGAAGAGGTCTGGACGGGAAAGGGAAGAGTGTATGTGAAGGGGGGATGAAGGGACTTATATAGATGAAGAAGGAGGATGGGGATAAGAAAGAAGGGAAACTCTGGGGAAGATAACGACGAACCGAGAAAGTGACCGAAAGGTTCTAGGTAGAAGGAAAGGAAGAAGGGGAAAAGAGCCTATCAGTGGGGTGTTCTGGAGGCCATTCAACGTCTGATGGTAGTAATCCGAAGGGTGGAGGGGGGCAAAACACCAACAACCACCCGGCTCCTCTATCTCTGGATGTCTCCCCCCGGTCGTTGTCAAGACGTAATAACTATTAGATGGGGGATTTACTTAAACTTGTTAATCACTTGAACTGAGCCCATGAATAACATTACCCCAGACCCCAAAGGAATAATCTTCTCCTCCCCCATATCCACAGCACGTTTTACATGTCTTTGCTAAGGATCCTTGGATTGAGAAGGGAAGGGGGGAATGGGATCGTGTACATAATGGAAATGGAAGAACAGTGGGTTTGGGGGTGTAGACACAGAGAAAGGAATAAAGTGTCTGTTGCCGATGAAGCCGCAGGTTGAACCATGGGACAGACAAGACACAGACGAAAAGTGAATGGGAGGATGTATAACGGAGGGTATGTTTTGGTGCAGTACAGGAACAGCAGCAGCAGCAGCACTGCGCAGCATACCTATCGCGTCGGAAGTTCTACGTAGTATTTTGGTTACCAGATAGTTTTGTCGGAGGGTAGTTATTATAACTCAACTTTTACATAATACGGACCCGGTCGTCTCCAAAAAAGAGCCGCATTCAAGCTTTTGTGCCTTGCCTAATTGGACGCTTCACCTTTTCGCCCCCCGGTTTTTTCGATGGAGTGTGTCACCGAAATGTCGGCCGATGTCTGTGTCTGTGTCTATGTCTCTATGTCCCGGATACGGCCGGTGTGTGGTTTCTACGGGTGTGCGGCATGGAAAAGAAAGAATAATTTTAATACCTGCGACGAGTCAGGGTCGACAAACCCAGTTTTTTTTTTCTTCTGTTCTTGTTGGTGAGGGTATGATGCTGTTACGTTTATATTTGCATCGTTTTTCTCCGCAGGCGACAAGGAAAAGTAGTTGAGAGATTGGGTTCTGGAGACTTTTACGTACAAACAAGACAGGCAACAGGTCGAGAGAGATGAGATTTGTCAAAACAAGAGTCTGGAGAAAGGGAGAGAGATGTAGATTCGGTTTTTTTGAATGGAGACGCGGAGAAGAATGAATCCGGGGGAAAAAACAATACGTAAAAGACGACGACAGGACATGACAATACAGTAAAGACGGCATTGCAGACTGAATGTCGTCAACTCGCATACACACTTCAAGAAGAGCCTCATCTCTCGTCCCTTTGAGCCAAGACGGGTGACGGAACCGAAAGAAGGACGAATGGAAGAAGAAGAAGAAGAAAAATCTTCCGAGGGGGGGTGTGTAGTGTCGCCCTCTCATTCACTCAACACGCACACACACGCACAGAAAAAAGGTACAAGAAAAATCTGTTCAACGGGCTTGTCCGACAAGAGTATCGCGTTCTTCGGGAGTTCAAACACTTGCCTTTGGAGCAGGGCAGAATGGCTGCAGGAGAAGGAAGGCAGACGCGGGAAATGTTCTCGAAAGACGCTAAAGATCCATGGTTCTCTCTCGTCAGGGGTGAAGGGGGAGGGGGTGTGTATCTCTGTCTGCGCGTGTTGTTCGTGAAGAGCATGCGGGGATTCCTGCGCTTCTCCAATTTTTGTTACTTGCCGCAAAGATTGCTTATTTCTGTGTATGGTTAGTCTATGGTATGTGGCTCGACAGGAGTATCCTAAAAGAGAAAATCACCACGAATTGGGGTTACTCCGTTGCGCGGTAGAAGCGAGTGATGATTCCATGACATGGGTTCCCCCTTGACTGTTTTTTTTGGCTATGCAAAAGTTTGCCTCTTTTGTCACCTTTTTTATTCTTGTGAGCTAGTCACGGGAGGGAAATCACCGTTTTTAACTGTCTGTCGTGGTGTATTTTTGGTGGTTGATCACGGGAAGAGTGTCCTGTGAGTGATGCTGGTGATGGTGATGATGACTACAACTCGGATGCTCTACGGTGCGACAAGTCCGTGGACAGCTGCCATTCTATTATTGTACCAGCTCAAGAATTGACTGTCTACTATTGAGATGGAAAACAAGATTATCGCAGTCGTATCTCATAATAAGGTCATTTTATCGTACAATAAATAATGAACGGCATTCGGTATCCTGGTCGGCATGTCGGAGACATCACATCGTCAGCATCACGAAAAGCAAATAAAATAAATGCCCTATCTAACACGCCTATCACTCACAGAAACACCAAAGGAAATCGTTGACAATCATTAAAGACAAAACAGTTTGTCATGTACTCACGGCATTGGACAAGGACGACATGTTGGTGGACCTTGCACTCTACAGATCCGCTTTGTTGGTCCACCAGAGAGGTACAGGAAGAGAAGGGCCCTACCATTTAATTTATAATGCGAATTCATGTGTCACTTCTTTTACTGTTGATCTGCTCTTTTCCCTCCCATGAGATGTTTTTTTTTAAAAAACGGGGACGGATTACCCCGAGATGTGAATCCTAGACCTGTGTCAATGCTTTTATCCTGCAAAACAAACCCCAACGTCTGTGTTGATGAGTTACTCCATTAAATGATACGGTCTAGACGCTGATCTATGCAATTCTTTAATGAGTATGTAATGGATGAAACGACGCGATTTTTTTTTTTTCCTGGCGCGTTAATCCGAGTTTCTCACTACTAATAGCGTAACATCTCAGACCATTTCTCTCATTCGAGCTGCCTATAGGGTATTAATCGGAGTGAGGACAGAATCGGAATACTAACGGACAATTGACAGTCACAGAGGGAGGCATGATTTAGATGACAAAAAGTTAATATCATTATCTAAAGTGAGTGTCCAAAACTGGTGTTGGTATCCTTAACTAACAAAGAAGAAAAGACAGGTAAATAGAGATTAAAAAATGACAGAAGAAGAAAAAAAGAAGAAAAAAGGACAAAAACATGCTTCGTTATCCATCCAGCGCCAGTCTAAGAAGTCCACTCTCAATTCAATTCACCGTTTTTTTTTACTCGCTCAAATCTCCAGCTCCTGCTCCATAACAACCTGAACAGGCACCGTCAGATCAATCTTGACATCACCATCCAGCACCACCCTGGCCGCATACGCCCTCGCGATGATGCACGAGTGAAACGTCGGCACAAACGTCTTGTCTGCTGTCGGCAGTCGAAGGGGAACCTCTACCGTCGCCGTGTGGAAGATGGGCGATGATCCCTTTCGTCCTCCCTCGGGGGAAACGTCGACGTGCTGCGTCCATTTCACCTCGGGCTTCTCGGATGGGATCGACACAGATTCGGGGTATGAGTAGCCGTCGAGTTGGGGTCCCATGTTGGGGAGCGTCTGCATGGGACTGTCGCGGAAGTACGTGTTGGCCCGGATCTTGAGAGATGCGCTGGTGAAGCGAGGAGGGATAACGTCGGCGGATGTAGGCTCGAAGGTGAGTGTGATGGGGATTGTGGACGTGCTGGCTTCGTGGCCTTGTTTGCCGAGACGGATGGCAGACGGCTGGGCAGCGACGGCAGTGATGCGACCCTGCTTGGGGGAGAGGATGTTCTTGCGGACGTTCTTTGTCTTTTCCAGGGAGTACAGCTGGTCCCTCGATGTGATGCTCAGGGGAGGTTCCTCGAATGAAGTGGGCATAACGTTGATGGCACGAATGTCGTCGGCCATGCTAGTGTATCCCCGCTGAGATCGGCTCACGACGTGGGCTCTGATGGTGTATGCGACTCTGGCCATGTTGGGAGACAAGTCATCCTTCTCCCAGGTCCCCATGGAGGCGGGGAGGTTCATGTGTCGCTCCCATACATCAGTGGATTGAGTACGGTGAGAGCATGCCTTTGAAGTGAGGTGAGCGGGAAGCGTGAATTGGAAGGGGAACGTGTAAGTCCTTCCAGCTTCAAAGACACGGGATGCAGGGTAGTCAGCTGAGTCGATGGGCATCTGGAGTCTTAGGAAACGGTGAGTCGTAACATGAACGCTGTCAACGCCATCGCGACGACTGTCCGCAGTGCCGACGAGGAGAATGTCGACAGACTCAAACTGCAAGTTCCTGGCGGGGCTGATGGTGACCTCCCCTGTAATGTCGGAGCCAGTGGTGTAGATCTTGGAGTTGAAGTGGTTATCGATATGAATGCCGACCTCGTGTCGTCGAGTGATGCCCGTGCTCTGCAGGAGGGATGTGACGGCCTGAGAGGCGAAACCCCAGGGAGTGTTGGCGGTGGTGGTGGCGCGTTCAATGCCGACGTTGTCGTATTTGGGGGGAGAAGCCATTTCGGGAGCTTTGCACTCCTGGACGATGCATGACGCGAAGGTCTTTTCAGACAATGCCATTGCGGTGGTCATAGTAGTATAAGTATTATAGCTGGGTATTTTATATTATGAAGCAGACAATTGATTGATCGTTAAGAATGTATGTGCTGTAGTATGGTTGATACTTGTCTGAAGCTGGATTGACCACTGAATGCCTGCAATTAGACATGGCGATGGAGTCTGACTTATATATATACGATTGCAATAACTTCTCCAGAAAAAAAAAAAAGATCAAGTTTATGACAAAATCGCGTGTAAAGCCAATATTGATCGAACATGACACAAAGTATGTAGGTTGCGCCCTGCGATGGAACAGCATGACGGGGTTTGACCTGATTACAGATCCATCGTGTTGTCAATTGTGGCTTGACAAGTCGCAGGGCGTACATGCTCTTGACATTTGACATTCTCCATCCCTGAGCAACTCATCCCCCCCCAAATAACCCCAGGCTAGTGGGCATCGTCACACTTTGTTCCGACCCCGGAAGCCCACCAAAGAAATGATATCTTTTTTTCCCCAACTGGAAGTTTTATCCCCTTGTCTTGTTCGGTTCCCTTGCAGGCTTGCAGCAACCGAGAAAAAGTTACAGGGCCCTTGTAGCGTTGACTCCAGTGGTTGCTTGTGGTACTAGTGGGCGCCACCATTTATTCTACAGGGCGTGGTGTAGTCGCAAAGAGTCAGATTTGCTTAGTTGAGATTGTCGGCTTACAAACACACACACGCACTCGATAGTGCTCACACAAGAGATGACTGGCGTATTGCGAGTTCAAGTTCAAGTCCAAGGAGGACAAGAGGCTTTTGTGTCATGGTCAGGGTTGATGCCGTCAGAGCCGTTTCCAACAACAGTATGGTATAACACCCATTTATTGTTAGATTTGGGCATTTTTAGACTCGACTATGGAAAGAGCCTTAATCAGATCTCCTAGCTTTCCCTAACATCTAGACCGATCTCGGGGAAAGTTCCATTAATAATTAAACAGACAAGACGGAATTATGGCCGTCAGCTCACTGAACTCTACGCTTCTCTACCTCACTTTATGACCACCAAATGAGCGATGTGAGTCAATTCATGTATCAACTTCATTATTCTCTTCTTGGTTTAGTTATCACCACCTCATCGCGATGGCTCCAAATGTCTCATAGCCAGGATTAATATTGCTCATACTGGCTTAATGTCCAGGTCCTCGACAACGATGACAAACTCTTCATCAAACTGGCGCCTGTAGCTTTACAGACACCATGAAGCTGAGAGCCTGGTAGCAAATCATCATTGATTATCTCTGACATGAGACCGCTTCTCGAAAGTTTGGTGAACATACCCGCTTAGTCTTATTCCTGGGGATATACACGCAAGATCCCAATGAGAACCGTCTGGAATGTCCGGACCAAACGTGCCAATTCTCATCTGGAGTGCGTCTCTGAGGACACTGTCAGTAATCCGACTGTCTATACTGTCCCCTAATCTCCGAGCGAGAAGCTTCTACTGGTGGAGATTGTTGTCCATCCTCGGCACCTTTGCGTACGAGATCGCCGAGTGAGATAAATCGAACGATCATTTGTTAACTGCAAGAAACCTTGCAGAATAGTTACTCAAGTGTTGGATTTACTTTCAGCGAGAGAGGTCGTGTTAAATCGTCAATCATATGACGTGTGAAATAAGCAGGTAAGCGGCTGTAATATTTATTGATGTGGTCATCTTCATCTGCTGGGTCTGGGAAAACCCGCATGAGCTGGGCTAATACAGGCTAAAAGAGAAAAGCGAGGTTGCCTAGTTTTTTTTTTTTTTTTTTTATAAAGAAGAAGAACAGGAAGGGTTATATTAATATATATCTAGAAGGGCACTGGGACAGAGCCTAGAAAGGTACCAACAGTAGAGACTTGATAGTTATGCTCTGTTAGGGTTAGCAGCAGTAAGCCCACCCTTCTCTATGAGGAGTAGAAAAATGATACGCAAAGGTGAGTTAAGCGACTGGCTTGAAAAGAGCAAAGTTTGGCTGGAGGTCTAAAGGATGAAATAACCCAATGTAGAAGATGTGCCATCTAGAGCACATTGATAGTGCCGCAAAGAGAACCGTTGCCCATTGAAAACCGGGCCATATAGATGTACGGCTGTGACAAATGCCACCCGATGGGAAACTAGGTAGTCATATCAGTCTGTATGAATGTCTCTTAATGATTATACGCCTCTATGCCTATCTTGGTGATAACGGGACATGACAGTTCTAGACACTTAGATGCATCTTGGCATCCGTAACTTTGAGACAAGGATATCGATCTTTGATTCATCTTTTCTCTGCTGCTCCTTAGCTGTGCATAAACAAGAGTCATTTTCTCGGCTATTCTCCTAGTAAAACATACCAGCCTTGGTAACTCAGGAGTTACTAACTCATCTCCACGCATCGTCAAACTCTCTCTCGTCTATCACAAGTAGAATCATCAAGTTACGATACTAATATGCTAACTGCAAATAATATGCTGGTAAGGACTTGCGCAATATGAGATAGGGTATCCTACTGGAGAATTGTGATGGTACCACGCCTTTGTACAAGTCACTACTGGCGTAATGACGGAAGAGTTGAATTAGGACCCTGTAGAGTAGCGGAACGGGGTTGACACACCAGACGCTAAATGAATCTCATACGGGAATGCATTGCGAGGTTGGTATCTAGGAACCATGCTGAAATACTAGAAAAGATTTACGGTGAACTGAACATTGGAAATATGATCATGTTCAAGTTAACCATAGCTAGCTATATTGTCACGGTTTACAGTTGGCTAGGGACCTCAAGATACTTTTAGCATATATTGATTCATACATTGAAATTTTTACATTGACATATCCATAGTTGAGAACTATTTCTCAGACAATCCTATTTTCAAATCATATTTCTCGCTCATTCTCGTCCCGAGCCGAGATCGGAGAAAATACTTGCACTATTTGCAACCCACTTTTCGAGCGCCCTTCATGTTGACAGACCGGTGGAGTCCATCACACAACCAACAGTGGATAATTCTGCGCCTTGTGACTTGACATGTGAACTGAAAAAAAAAAAAAAAAAAAAAAAAAAAAAAGGCAGGTTCACAATGAGGCACCGTCGGTCACCAATGTCTGGCGTTTCTCTCGGTTATCCTATAATCAATCTCACTGCTACAACTTAATCCATAGGAGAATAACCTCATAGTCAATCGCTTATTAATGCTTGTCGTGACTTAAGGGTGTCGAGAGAAACATATTTAAACTCATGAGCTTCAATTACCGCAAACTACATTGTATATACCACGTACTACCCGTGTACCTTTCGAAGACGTCTGCCTCGGAGGTGCAATACCGAACGATCACGAATAATGCCCCGGTTTCCTAAGGACTTGAAAGAGCTCGCCTATTCTACAACCTGACTTGACCTTGACCGGATCGGGAACTCATGTAACAACGCCGGCTTTTCACGAGTTTCCCCCCCCGTGCACCATTGTCCCTTGAGCAAAAGACAGACAGCATCAGGGACATATTCTAATAATGCAATCCTTCAGAGCGGGCTACCCTCTGTGGCTCTCCTGCTGCTCGTCCTAGTCCTTGACCTCCATAACCTATTGTGGATTTGCTTCACCTTTACTCTACTCTAACACACAATTATATCTGGTCGT
Source organism: Fusarium penzigii (assembly GCA_013623535.1). NCBI lineage: Eukaryota > Fungi > Ascomycota > Sordariomycetes > Hypocreales > Nectriaceae > Fusarium > Fusarium penzigii. Next base: position 23,370 of record JABFFC010000102.1, read on the forward strand.
ATAAATCACTGACTCTCTTGACTGACTGTAAACAGTCTGCTGCTCGTCTTGCACCAATCTTAGCAATACACAGCTCCTTCAGGTCCACCACTTGAACGGATGCAGCTTACTGACCTCCAACTTGCGTATGTTCACAAACTTGCAGTGTTGACTTTCGACAACCACGGACGGGGAAATTCGGGCCCCCACAGACTTTCCAATTTAGAGGATCCCTTCCTCCAGTTCCGATCTGGAGATTCAAGTCAAAGTCGGCAACCAGGTGGTCAACCCTTGATAGAAGGGCTGGTACCCATGCCGCCGGATCGAAAATGAGTCCTTCACGGGTATACAGGGCAGAGCCGTTTCTCCTCAAGACACGCATCGTTCGATCATGAATCACAATCCTTAACTCACTGAATCTTCAGCTCTTCACCCATTTGGTGACGGTAACATGTCTACGATCGATGACATGGTGAGCCGTACATGGCCACGGTCAATGAGCTCAGCCAACCAGACGACCAAAAGCTGCGTCACCCCTGTCACATCTCATCGGACCAGTCAGTATTAATTACTTATCCTTAACCCCCAATGCCAACTGAGCCTCCAATTCCACATCCCATAGCCCGAGTTTTCAAGGCACACCTGCATGGATGTTGACACTTACAAGTTGCCTGGTCTGCTTTACAGATTTGCGCTGTTCAGGGAATACACGAATAGAGGTCATCAGAAATTTCCAATAGGAGAGTTATCTTAATTGTTATTTTTCTTTTTTCGTCATCGTACCACATACCCTCTACCGATACCAGGCCGCTACTTGTTGGCAAATACGCACAACGTTGTGGTTCATTGAGCGAAATGATGGGGCCTAGAGAGTACATTCACAGACCTCATACGGTCGTCTACATCACCTGCTTGATATCTACCGTTGCTTTATCTGACTCACTTCTTTGCAACAGACCAGAGATATTGCAGGCTTCATCAACCCTCATCCACAACATTGGTACTAGTTTCCTTCCCGGAGCCGGTGTCATAGCATAACGGTGGGGTTGACATCCATGCCTGAACACGTTATTTCGGTGTTGTAAGTCCGCTTCAACAAGCTCACACAACGACGATGCTTCAGTCACTCTCAAGGATTTGCGAGGCGATGTGGAGTAAGAGGAATGATCAAATTCGACAAAACTAGGTACAGAACAGTACAGTACGCCTTGACTATTGAAAATCCAGCTAACTTGTCCCTCTCGAAGATAAAGAAGTGAATATTACAGTGTCATGGAACACGACTTTAACGACCAAGCAATGGGGAAAGCGTCTTTAATTTTCCCATCCCCTCCCCCATCCCGTCGATACCGGTTCAGCATAAGCCCCCAGCCATGTTCGTTCCATGGCACATTCACCGAGGTTAACATCCTTGCACTTGGCGGTCGCCGGACACCGCATGGTCAAGCCTAGCAGCTAACAGCAACCTGGGGTGTGAAGAGAAGAAGGGTTCAAGACCAGTGGCTGAGCTGACAGAGCAGTCATGATGGGCTCATGCTGCTCCCGGTCTACGTACTTGTCGCATTTCAATATGACTTTATCAGGAAGCTAGCTACCAAGCTGGGTAGTAAGGAGAAGCACTGCGCAGCTTCGTGAGGAGTCACGCATGGAGTTTCAAAACAAGAACCCCCAACATTGATATCCACCAACCATCCCGGGTCTTCACCGAGATGATTTTCGCGAGACATCGCCAGATCCGCCCCGCTTTGTTATCTTGTGACTACTTCTTTTTTTTTCTCTCCTGTGTTTCTTTCTCTTTTCCCGTTCACTCGAACTTTTTACTGTAGGCCCAAGGTCCATAATTCATACAGTGATTACGCATTGTTAACATCAACCAATGGATTGTATGCATATGAAGGGAGATAAATGGGGTTGACCGAGACCTGTCGATGCGCCCTGTCTAGGTAATGACAAGATAAAAACAAAAAAAAAAATATCGCACTTGGACTTACGTAGTACGTATCGTCTAGTACACTGAAACCCCTGTCTGGCCCGGGCATCCTCCGTTATTCAACATCTCCGAATCATGTCCACCCGCGGGGACCTGGAGGAGGGGCACGCCGGCGTCTTCTCGTTTTCCTTTTTCCTTTTTCTTGGAAATGTTCCCCTTCTTTTTCCATTTCACCGACAACACCCGCCTTAAGCCGGCATCAAAGATTGGAGCACTGACCTCACCATCTTACCACTTCCCTCACCTCCTCTCTTTTTGTTACCTGACCTGGTGTAGTCTGGGATTGTTCTGGATCCCGAACCACGACCTTCTCGATATCCCCCCTGCTCTCCAGCACATTGAACCGCACGGCGATCCATGTCCTGCTTCCCCAATGCTCCTCATGTCCCCGCCACTCCTCGAAATCCATGGCTGATTATCTTCAAGCACGACTGATTCGCAGGTGGGATAATGTCGGGGACTTTCTTGTCCGAGTCTTTTTGTCTTTACCTTCTTCAGATGCTCATCCGTCGGTGACATGCGCCTTGTCATGGCTGTACGCAAACTATGTATGTTCACCAAGCACAATAGATTGCAATCTGGTTGCTTAATGCCATATGCCCTAATGTATTCTACTCCCGTAAACAAAGATATCAGCAAATTCTATTAATACGTATAGTATATTACAAGGCCATGGCCGAGAATCCTATTTCTTCAGCCACATAGCTTCTTCACCACTCTTGATCTTTTGTCCAAGGAGAGCTTTTGAACCCTCCATTCGAGTCTTTGGAGAAACCGATATTCTCCTTATTGTCATCAACTAACCTACCCCATTCGAGTAACAACCTAAACAGATAGACCTCCATGTCCTTCTCGCCCAATGCTTTTCTCGCCCATTTGGCACCTTCTTGCGCGATCCATCTACCGTCTTGGTGCCGCGACTCGAGCCGTACGGGTCGGCCATCTATGTTGCTGCCCTTAGGTGTGCCAGTGAAGTAGGACAATGTGACGTGTAGGCCCTGGTAGCGGATATCGATGGGTACAAAATGAAGCCATGGAATGAGACGGTCGGTATACCACTGTTGAAACAGGGTCGAGATAAAGGGAACGCTTTGAGACCCAAGTGTGCGGATGAGGTTGGTTGAGGGACCTGCATCGTCGTCAAGGTGCAGAACATAACGGTACTCCAATGGCTCTTGTACCTCGTCGTGTAGTCCATATGCTCGTTGGACTAGAGCGCAGTTAGGACCCAGACAACCAGTGAAGTTGTCCATCTCAACGCTGAACGACATGAACGCATTGGCCTGCACCGCTGGGACCTTCTCATATCGAAGCGTGCGAGAGCCGTCATCCGCCGTCATCAGCATAGAAATCTCCTCTTGTGGGTGCTTGGCATGTGTAAGGTGAAGCAGTCGGTATTTGTGACCCCCTTGAAGCGCCTGATCGCTCAGGAACCCATCCCCTGTCTGGCCACGCCAGACTAGGGCATTATAGCGGCGACTAAAGTCCCATGGCAGGTCATCTTTTTCTTCATCTGCCTTTGGTATCGGTATAATGATGTCCCTGAAAGGTTCTGTCTTTGAGGGTCCAAACAAGGGGAGTAGTTGACGGATGGGTTCAATAGACGGATTGGTCAGAGTCATGCCGTGGAGATACTTCAGATCAGGCTGAGCACAAAATTGGAGAGCTCTTTCCCAGTTGACAAGCACAGGACCCTTGGAATGCCGTTTGGTGCATGATGCGCAGAATTCTCCGAAGTTCCAATGCGGTTTCGTTCTGAGGCGGGATCCTGGGTCGCAAGCCTCGATTTGCATCTGCAGGTAGTCGGAAGCGGATAGTGTTGACGATGCTTTGTGTCCAATAGATCCAGCTTCCTCGGTTAAAGTCTCTACTGTTTTGTTCGATTCAGCCGATAGTTTCGCGACCAAGCTGGTCAGAGAGGAAAGATCAGCTCTGCCTTGACCATGAGCCTCTTCCCAAGTTGGCAGGATGCGAGGAGTGGAACTTGAGCTGATGGGGAGAACCATATCAGGCAGATGCTTAGCAAACTTGTTGATCAAATCCACAAGACCATCCAAATTCTCTGGACTTTCAGCAGATTTCTCGGCTTTCCCATTTGCGATTGTTATGGTGTGGACGCCGGGGAAGTCACTCATGAGCATGGTCCTTCTTCTGAGGTTCTTAGGCGACACAGTCCGGAATAAGGCCAGGTCTCTCTCGATTTGACCAAACTCGTCGGTGACGACAGTATCTTTTGCAAGATTGTACCATTCGTCAAAGCCAGGAGGTGGATCACGACCATCGTGGAGCTTTTTATACACATCGACAGCTACTGGGAGGCTCTGGCTCACGGACACCCTGCGTAACCACCTGTCCTGAGCAATGTGAGCTTTGTTGATGAGGTCATTGATAGGATGCCGGTCTTTGAATGTTTGCGGTTTCTGAATATTGATAAAGATGGTAAGACCCACGAGAAGACCTACAAGTAGGGTGGCGAGGTGAGAGCGTCGAATGAAGAAGACGGAGCGAATATCGTTCGAGTAGGCAAAGGCAACCATCCCGGGGAAAATAATCCAGATTGGAAGTAGAGCTGGCAGGCGGTAGGGATGTAAGTAATTCCCAAACTGGAAGATGTTCTCGCAAGACTTGAGTGTTCCGACTAGGAATGTGATGATACTGGTGGGCGTCAAGGGCGAAGTCTCGCATACCCACAGAGTTGTAGAAACCATGAGTATGGCGAACACGAAGCCGTCCACGACGGTATCAAAGGCGTAGATAGAGCCAAATCCGGCGTGCAGTACCCAGGAGCCCGTCCATACTCGATGCCCCAACCATATCAAGCTCATTGATGAAGAAGAAAGAAGAAGGATTAAGCCAAGCATTCTCAGTCGTAGCTTGGCTGTTCTGCACCATGCCAGAGTCCGCCAGAGTAATACGATAATCACGGTGTCTAGCATCAACCCCATTGTCTGAAGAAACAAAGTCGTCCGGCGACTCTCAATAAGTTCAAAACAGTGATACGTAGATCGCGGTATTTGACTGACGGCCTTGTACGTTCCCAGGGCTAGGACAACGTTGGAAGTCACAGCGATGGTGAGCAGAACTCTATGGCCACTGAACCAATCCCAGATATCATCGAAGCAGGAACGCCATGGATCTTCCATGTCATCGGAGGCAGGGAGGACCCACTTCCGTCGATTATTGAAGATTTCGTAGGCAAATATGAGCACACAGAGAAAAGACTTTCCGGGGATCATTAGTCTTGAGGTTGGGTAGGGAGAGAGCTATTGACCTACTTCGACTCCAGGAGTTGAGCATTGCTGCTGGTAGTTGATGCGATGAAAGATCTCTAAACGCATAATAATTGTAACAATAAGAACCGGCAGTGAAAGCCGACGTGGTCGTTTCGGTTGTTGGGCATCTGATTCTTTTGATGGTTCATGTCCGGAGCTTGCAAGCAGAGATGCATTATGCCTGCGACGTTGTGCCGCCGTAAAACGTCCATCGACACCAGGTAACCATTTAGTTAGATAGCTAAGGCCGTAGCAAATGGCCCCAGAAAGGAGAAATACAAGGAAGACCGATAGACGAGGACTCTCTGGGAGGTGTGAGTGGATGGTCATGGACATGGTGCAGGTTAACTCACCAGTTAATGAATGTCGTCCCAAAGTTTTAGAAATATACAAGAAGGAAGAGGCCGTGCTGTCGGGGAGTCAATCACACCATGGATGAACTGGACAGATCCATATAATGACTTACCAGAGGGAATATAATTGAATGAGGTTTCGTCCGGCCATGGCGAATCGCAAATAGGCACCGCGATGCTGTTAGGGAAGGGCCTGGTTATTTCAGATGTGATATTGTGTTAAGCCAATCCATATCGCGACCCTTTGATATCTTAATCAAGAGGACACATCTGCTGATTTGCGAGGTATCTACGAAGAGAAAGGGATCCTTTATCTCAACCAAGAATTGAGGTCATGATAGAAATAGAATGCCCGTTTCATTACTTACCCTTTTTCTCATGGTAAATGAGATATGGATGAACCCCAGCTGACGACGTTTAATCTTACATAAGGCGGATCTGAGTAACCTATTGGTTGGATCCCAGCACGTTCACTGGTGTCTTCCACTGAAACAACCCCTGAGATCGACAGGGACCCCGCCTAAGCTCAGACTCACTGTCGTGACCTCAACTCGCAACAATCGTCTTTGCAAACTCAACATCATGTGAAAACTACCTACCTTAGGTATCCCGACCTTTTAACGCCTCCTCATCCACCCCTCATGGCCGGTCTCAACGACGCACCCTTCATACAGGGTCTAGCCGTCCCCTCCGTATGCATCCTCATAATCTTTCTAGGCTACTTTTCTCAAATCGTCTTTTCATACTCGACCCTCGATCCAGGGCCGCCCACGTTTCGCCAGACCGTTACCTTCAACGTCCTCCTCGCCATTCTCTGGCTTACGTACTACCGCGCCGTTACTGTCGACCCCGGACGTTATATCTTTATTGACCGAGTCATCGAAGCTGATGGGCAGGCGCGCTGGTGTAATAAATGCTCGGCACCGAAGCCTCCGAGAGCCCATCACTGTCGACATTGCGGACGCTGTGTCCCCAAGATGGATCACCACTGCCCCTGGACACGAAACTGTGTTTCCATGACGACTTTCCCGCATTTTCTACGATTTTTGATATACACCAACTTTGCGCTATGGTACCTTGGCTACCTCTTGTGGCTTCGCTTTGCTGTGCTGTGGGAACATCGCCTGCTGCCAGCTTACCTTGGGCCCAGTCTTCCTGGTCTTGTGTGCCTGGCACTTCTATCTTTGGTCAATTTCGTGACTAGTGTGGCCTTGGGTATTATGCTTGTCAACACTGTCAAATCCTGGCTCTTCAACCAAACCATGATAGAAGGATGGGAGCAAGACCGCCATGAAGCATTGATTGAACGTGGTAATCGTGACTGGTGGGACGTCACAGGACCAAATGGTGAAAAGTACCGTTTTGAAAAACTCGAGTTCCCATATGATATTGGTATCTTCGATAATATGTCCCAGGCCATGGGCACTCGCAACATCCTTCTCTGGTTCTGGCCTTTGTCTGGCAATCCCAAGATTTCCAAAGATGAGCAAGGCACAGGTTGGACTTGGGAAGAAAACGGCTTCAACCGTGTCGAAGGTTTATGGCCGCCATTCGATCCTGAGAAAGTCCGCCGTGCCGCTCGCGGATGGCCGGCTGCTGGTCGTGACTACGCACAGGAGCTACGAGATGCCAACCTCAGCCCCGAGGAGGTACTGGAAGGCTTCCAGAAGAGGCAGGCTCAAGATCTAAGGCGGAAGAAGCAGCTTCTAGCTGAACTGGAAGAAGTTGATGACTATGATATGTACGATGATGAAGAATACGATAGAAGATTCAACCAAGGCCTGGACTGGACCAACTCTGACGGAGAGAGGCTTCGCGACTATGGGGTTGACGAAGGTGCAGAGTTGATGGATGAGCCACAAGATGAAGATGTTCCTCTTGCTGAGTTACTGCGAAGGCGAAGGGTCGTCAAGGTGGACCAAGATGATTAAAGACGCATATAAGAAAAACATGTGTCTACATGTAATAATAATTCAATCTTCTAGCGAGCAATGCTTTGTGACAACAGTATGAGAGTAACCATCATCTATTTTCCATCCCAAGTGCACAAACTTAGTTCCATCTACATCGCTACGAGCAACAACAAAGTAAAACAACACAATTCTAATTCTTCACCCCAATATGGCTTCCCACCAGCTCGGTTGCCCAGCTCAATCTTGTATCCCGGTGAAGCAAAATTCCACATTGTCGTTCTGTATATCGTTCTTGTATCGAGGTAGAAAATAATTAAGATCATATCACACTCTTCGGCATGGCATCGTCATCATTCCAAACCCCTTCAAGATCATGAAACATCGCCATCGCATCATCTACCAATCTTCGTCATCTTCCTTCTCCTTCTGCATAGCATTCTTTCGTGCCAGTAGGGCATCGGCTAAACTACCACCAAGGCTAGGAGTGGGTGTGCTGCTACGACTGTCGGTGCCATTGGGCGTGTTGAGGCTCATGCCTGAATCACGTTGCTGCAAATCGGCAGGCTTACGGCCGGCAGCAGGTCGCTTGGCTGGCGGTTGGGGCGGCGTTGGCTTGGATCGCGGTGGTGCTGGAGGAGCGCGAGGAGCTGGCGGGGCCTGTTCCTGGACATAAGCTGCGGGAACCCAGGCTTGTTCTCCCGTGTTCTCGACCTTGGCTAGCCACCAGCCTACATAGATATTAGTATTCTTGTCAATTCGAAGCACATATATGATGGACTGACCGTTGTTCTCCTTCTGAACAATCTCAACCAGCTGGCCAGCCGAGATAGTGAGTTCGTTCTCGCGTTGGCCCGCAAAATCGTAAAGCACCGTTGCCATTAACTTGGGAGGAGAGGCAGGGGGTGCAGCGGCGGCGGGAGGTGGTGGGGGAGGCACCCGAGTAGCACCACTCGAGTTCCTGGTATGGCTCGGAATAGCCCTCTCGGCAACTGGAGCCTTTGCAACCGCGCTCGCAGCGGGGGTTGGGCGAGATGCGGGGGTGGGTGCAGATGCGGATGAGGAACTAGCAGACACAGCAGCTGGTGGCGGAGGAGGCACTGCTCTTGAGCCAGCACCAGGGCGAGGTTTGGCAGCTCGGTTGCCAGTGAGCCGGGACGGTCGTCCATTCGGTCCTCCAGGCTTGATCATCTTGCCACGGGTGATTGGGCG
>JABFFC010000103.1:0-130988 GCA_013623535.1 Fusarium penzigii
GCATGGGGGGATGTGTTGTGAAGAAGAAGGAAAACGCACATACACGGCAAAATCGTGCAATACAAATGCTAGATGCAATCAACAAATTAGAAAAGTGATACATGTCACTTGTTGACATCTGCATCAAGAATGCTTTCAGTCACTACTTTCTTCCTTACTGCCGCTGTATCCACTCTCATCGCCTCCAGCAGTGGCAACTGAGCTGTCGTCCCCTGATACAGCGACACCTGTAGCACTCTTGCTGGCTTCACGAGTAGTGCCAGCCGCTGCTACGGCACTACTATCCCGGCGGCCAAGCAGCCGAGCCCGACTTGGCAAGCTTTTCGAGACTTCTTCTGATTTGGCATTGTACATGTCTCGGTCACCAGAGGATTCGTCAGGGTCGTCCCCTTCTTCATCGCCACTGCTAAGATCCACGCCATCGGGATAGTCATTAGGTCGTTGTTGACGATAGGACGGAGTCGCTTGCCATCCGGAGCGACCCGACGACGTGGTTGAGTCTTCAATGTCTCCATCTAGAGACGTGTCGGTACTGAAAGGGGGGAAAAAGATTGCGGGCGGCGGGAGGGGAGCTGTTGACAATCTCTTGATACGCCCAGACAGATATTCCATCTCGATCGTAGAAGGTCCCTGGCTAGAAAATTGCTTCTTGGTGAGGACATCATTCGACTCTTCAAGCCGGGGAGAAGAGGTCGACATAGTAGCTAACCGACGGATAACTCCATCAGTAGTTTCGCAATGCCTCTTGTTAGGTGGAGGCAGAGTTGACTTGGGATGATCCTGCCTGGACCGCTTGGTTGTGACGACAACCATGAAATGGTCTTCAGGTAAAACGCCTCCCAGTCCAGATGATTCAAACGGTTGGTATTCCATGAACTGAGGTTCATCCGACCATACGAAATTGAGCTCGATGTCACTGAGGGCGCTGTCGTCGTCCTCGGTCAGCCCCGGTGTTTCTCCATCTACATCCATGGCACCAGTTTGCTGCAGCAGAAACTGGCCTCGGTCGCTGAGAGGCCTATCCTGGATAAATGTACCAGAAGTCGTGCGACGAGGGGCCACAGGTGGACTGGTGCCAGACGGCATGGAGTTTTGTTGCTCTTGGCCTGCTGACAGCATATATGTGGTTGGAGACATGTCTCCAGAATCACCAGAGAGATCCGTACAGAAAGGCGCGCCATTATAATAGATGATAGCGCCGTCCTGTCGTCTCTTCCTGCGGTTAGAACTGCCTGAGCCGTCCACCTTCCATCTCGACATATCATCCTCGGCAGGGCCAAAGGAAGAGACTGTTTCGTCCCAAGAGCTTTGCCGTCCATCGCCCTCAAGCTGAGCGAACAACGGTTTGTAGTGAAAACTCTCAGATGCAGCGGACAGCTGAGGATCGGACTTGGATGCATGCTTACTTGAGTTGCCAGACAGGCCTCCATTTCGTGTAGAGCGGCCAGTCTTTTGGCGCTTGCGGTGCTGATCTGAAGCATCTGTGTCATCTGTAGAAGGGCTTCTCTGCGAACTGTCCCCAGAGCTATCACTGCTGAACTTAGTGCCATCAGATCCACCACGCCAGCGGATTTTGCGTCCATCGGGAGAAAGCTGAAATTTGGTGCTGATCTCCGAGACGGCAGAGCGGACAAAGTTGGGCGTGACATTGATCATATGCAATTGGGCCAGACTGCAGAGCAGATTTAGATACACCCAGCCCTCTGCATCCGAGTGCACATCTTGAGCAAGCTGCTGCTCATGCAGCAGCTCTGGAGGCACGAGACCTAGGTGTTTGATGTATTCCATATTCTCGGCTGGAACTTGGACACGGTCGGGGTCCAAATCTCGAGGTCGTGTAGGTCGCTGCTCAGGAGGGGCGACATGGGGAGATTGATCAGTCGGAGGACCAGCAGCGACACCGCTGCCTCCACTCTCGGTCATTTCCTCGTCAAAGTTAGAAACAGAGTCCAATCCTGTTTGTCTCTTCCTTCCGGGTCCTCCAGATTGGTTGTCGGGGGGCAACACTACGGCTTCGCGATTCAGTACATTCCCCTTGGCTTGCTTGGGAGTCCCTGACGCAGGATGGCCAGCGGGAGCAGGCAGATTATTCGTCGGCGTATGGCCAGTCATCTGTACATCGCCAGAACTAGGTGATAGAGTAGCAGCACCTCCATCAGCAGCGGCCTGCTGTTGTCTCATGGCATGCCCACCGATCTTCCCGGTAAACAACTGTTCCAGACGACGAACGACCATTTTCTTCCTCTCCTTCTCCGTCATGACCCTTTGCCGGGCATAGAGACCTTCGGGTATATCACGAAGAGGTGTTTCGGCCTTTGGAAATGATGATTTTGTTGAGGCCAATGTAGGACGGTTGATAGAGGTGCCTGAAGACCTGGCGCCGCTCGACATAGATGCATAAGCTGAATCGGCTGGTGGGAAGTTGGAGCCCGAGGAAGATGAGGCATGTTTGGATCGTGACTCGAAACCAGCATACGCGTTGTCGACGGGCTTCTTTTTTGAGGTTGAATCATCGGTGGATCTATTCAAGTTTGAAGCAAAGTCCTGAAGTGTGGCCTCAAGCTCTCGCTTCTTCTTGCTTGGCAAACCATGAACCTTGATTTCGAATAGCTTATCCTTGCGCAGCGTATCTGGGTCTGCTCGCTTATACCTTTTAAGCTCTTCCCTAAGTCTTTGAATCTCAACTGTTAGATCGTCAATGACACTGCGGTAGTCATCTGCACTACTGCTACCGGAGGCAAGTTTGGGAGGTGCCAGCTTCTCGTAATTCGGAACATATGGTCCTTCATTTGACGAATCTGATTCCTTTTGGAAGAAAGGAGGGTCAACTGGGCAAGAATCGGTTAGAAGTCTTGACGTATTACCATTTGATGAAGTAAGCGTACTATGCATCGTGTTGTTATCGAATGTTGCTGTCGGGTTCTGATTTGACTGATCAAACCAGTTCTTCGGATCACTCTGAGCCGTCTCATTGCTGTCGCCGGATGAGTTTTTACGGCAAAGTACTTGGGACTCCTTCTGCAGTCCCAGGTTGGACCTTGCCCTGATGGAGGCATCGCGAGCCAGCCGATGATTTCGAAGAGTGATTGAGTTTTCAGGTGAACTTCGTCGGGGAAGGGGATGGCCAGTTTTAGGTGATATTGGCTCCTGGCTTCCCTTGGCTTTAGCTTCCTCCAGGGGCATCTTCCGTCATATATGCTTCCAATGGTGCTGCGATGATAAACCTCCTATGATATATCTGCGATTAAGTGAAAGCTGTGTGGAGTTTTTTATTCGCTAGGTTTGAAGACCGCCTTGAGGCCCTATTTCAGGGTCTGGCGATCCTGACGTAGAATTTTCGGGAGGAGTGCTTCTACATCATCACAAGGGTCATTATTAGCGACCAAAAATACCAATAAAGGCCAAGATGCTCAAGTTTTAATGCAAACGCTTTAATTTCAAGAGTGTGTTGATAGCAGAACACTTGTGCCATTGGTTGGGGCATGTCATCGATCGATCGATCGAGCTTTGTCCGATATGACGAAAAAACAAAAACCAACGCTTGCAAAGAACAGTGCCAAATTCAAACGACCATAAATGTTGTGAAACACTCACCAGTCAAGAACCAGAATTAAAGTCGAATAAGTCAATGAGGGATCGAGATGTCGGTTCAAGGTGAGACCAATTTTGCAGGAATAGGTAATCGTGTACCTTGCGCAACAACAAGGAAATGTGCGACGTGGTGCACTGCGCACGCTGTATGCTGTATTCGAATGGATGCAGTTGTCGTAGTCGAGGGTATTTAAATCAATTTCGTGAAGATTGCGTGCGAATTATAATATTGACAAGAATCAGCCAGTAGCAGCAGTTATTCGACCAACTCTGCAGAAAAGGGGACGTCGACTGTGTCGTTCGGTATATATAGAGTGTGACGGTGGCGAGGCTGATGTCGGGAATCGAGCAAAATCGATGAGTGAACGATGTAATGAGGAACAAATGTCGCTATCCAAGTCAAGTCGTACAAGCAATGTTTCGAAAGCTCACGCTTGATCCTGATCTTGGAAGTATGGACTACCTGGCTGCTGCACCAGGACGAGATCGAAGTCGAGGAGGATGAGAATGTATTTGTCGAGAATAAACAGCTCTCTTGAGAGCCGCAATGGTCGATGAATAACGAAAAGGAGGCAGAAAAGTGTTAAAAGGTAAATGTTGAGCAGATGGGCTTATTTTAACCGAACAAGCTTCTGAAAAAGCGAGGCGTGTAACGTGGATGGCGATTCAAGGGCAATGTTCAGGTCCGGAGACCAGGGGGTTTGACGATAAGGTAACGAACGCCTCTTGATCAAAACAGGAACGAGGATTTTCACTTGTGTTCTGGACCTTACGTTCAGGAAAGAGGAGGGGATCTACGAAGAATGAAGCAGAAGCTGGAGACACCACGGTGGGGAGAAAAGCTGAGGGAAAAAATCCGTAGACCCAGAGGGCTCTTGGGTGCGGCGACGGCATCGCGAAGTGGCAGGAAGGGGAGGGTAGGGTTGGGGATGCAAGAGGTGAAATGTCAGATCCCACGTTATTGTTCCGATTTTCACGACCATGGACCTTTCTTGAGATCAGAGACCATCGGGGCCACAAAGCAGGACGTACCTACCTACTAGAGAAAGAGAGGTAAAGGGCTCCACTTGTGGGCATTTTGAGGAGGTACGTATCTAGGTTCTCATTGGACAGAGCTTGGGGGGAGGGGTGGTTGACGTCAAGATATGTTATGTTCACACCCGGGGAAGGGTAATCGCTGGTGCATATATCCTTGGATCCTCCTACTTATCCACACGCCGCTTAAACGAGTATTACTAGACAGCGAGAGCCAATCATGATCGCCGGAGCTCACGGTCGATGCTGCAGGTAGGAGGGTTTTTAGCCAATTGAAGCAAAACAAAACCTTGGAACCTGGCTTTACAGCTGAGCAGGCGGTTGGACCCTTTCCTTCCAAGAATCTTGATTTGGATCACTCCAATCATCAGATATTCTCGGTTGTGAGTACTCAACGACATTCTTTCTTCTTCTCCCCTTTTCCTTTTGCGTTGTCCAAATTACATTCTTATCTATTCTACAATATTAAGATGACTCCTCTCTAGGCTTGCCCCGGTATTGAGGAGGGCATCCTGTAGTTATTATGTTTCTCCTCGTGATGTCATTCGCTGTTCATTATATAGCCTGGCATGTCGGAACCACGAACCCTCTGAATCAGGTTCTAGGGTTGCAGTGATCCATGACACCGCAAAATAAATGAACTACCTTGGAAACTCTCCTGTCTAGGTACGTATTGTATGTACTCAGAAGACCCCTGTCTACAGAACTGTTGGAGTCTAGGCCCTCGAGGTCTGCGTGGACAGTTTTCGGATGTTGCACGGCGGCGTAACCGACTCCCCGTCATCGAGATTTTGAAGCTCAGTTGTCTTGATCTGAGCCTCACTTGTGAAGATATCGAGAGTTTTTAGGTGGAAAGGCGTATATTGACTGCTTTGCACGCAGGTTGAGATATGATATTCCGTTGCTAATGAACTGATTTGGTCTCTAGCCAGGTGGTGCCACTCTGATCCCATGGGAGCTGAGGCAACAAATGCATATCACTTCCTCTTACGTACGCCACAGCACAATTAGCCACAATGATTCATGTGATTCTAATCCAGTGAAAATCAACATCTTATCAGCACATAAAGAGACGGGGTACTGTACACTCCCCGAAAGACGGGATGGTGACATTTTGGGGGATCTGGTGCATGGCAATCATGGGAATGATATAGTAAAACCCTAATAATAAAAATAAAAAGGGGGAACTCAGGGACAAGATGCAGAATTGGAGACAATTGCCATGGGCAATTCAAGTGGCAACGGGCCGTTGCCTCTCGGGGCGACCTTTTCCAGAATAGCATTCGTTCCACACCCACACAGTCAACAATGCATGTGGCAAACCCCATCAGCATCAGGGTTCCATGCCCAAGATCAGAGTCAATCAACAGATCAACAGATTACCAGTATCAAAATCTTTTTTTTTCCTCTTCATTTTCGCCACAGGTGGCGTACAGCAGGATCTCGAAAACCCCTTAAGGGTCTATCAAAGCAGAAATTAAGCGTTATGCGCTAGGCACAAACGGGAGGATACCCATCGAATCACAGCACCTCGATCCAGACATTTCTCAATGGTAGCTTAGATCAAGGAGCCAGGACGGGAGGACCCTTCTTGCAGCTCTGTGGCTGGGGTAAAAGGATTAGATTTACTCGATACTGGAAACTTTTGTGACAGAAACAGATCTGAGCCCGGGATTGTTTCGATGGATTCTGGCATTCTACGCCTCGTGATGTCGCTGAGGTGTAGGTACCTTTCTAATGTAGATTTTTTTTTTTTTTTAACGTGCCTTAATGATCGTCAATGCACAAAAGATCCCCTTTCTCAATTTCAAAACCAGAACCGAATCCGACGATGATCTCCCGTTGTCCATAATTGTCACAACCCTCTAGGATCTTTCCCTCATTCTGGTTTAGTACTTATCCATCACGAGCAGGTACCTTTGTACCCTCTGTTTCTCGTCCCTGAAGCTTATGATATCCATCTGTGTCTGTTTTGCCACTTCGCTATCAAATGATGCTCTCACACTGTGAGACTCGCCGCATGAATATTACTAGTAAGCAGATCAAATTTGTTCACTGAATTTCTATTTCTTCGACCTGATCTCCTCTGATCTCCCCGATCCTGAAAGTGTCCCGAGATGCTGGAGACTGCATTCTTGGGATTGGCTCGTCTGTTTTATAGAGAAGGATATTCCAGAACAACGGGCAGCAGTGGTTTCGGTCCTAGTATGCATGCACCTACTATGCAGTGGTGAGCTTACCCTGGGGTAAGATGTGATGGTTTTTCGGAGGGTTTGGTCCATGATGAATCCATTATCTAAAAAGTTGCTGCATGGAGTCAATCAATAATTTCAAATACTCAAGGTATAGATAAAGAATAGAGCAATCCAAGCCCCATCAACCCCATGTAACCCTACGCTGTATGATCGTCAAGTAGGTAAATCTCACGATACCATCACATTCCAGGATCCCAAGTCCCACCACAATGCCCACGTACTGTAACCATCCCGCAAGCCTAACGAATCCGCCACAGCACCGACTCAACTTCCAGAGCCATATGCTTGGTTCTTTGCATACCAAGCACCACTCCCCCCCCCATCTGGCAGATGTACAGTAAACCCCCTTACCAGCCGGACATCCTGGTCCGATCAGCCTAGCATCAGTAGCTCCTTATACTGAAGAAACGGGGCAGCTCAGACCTTGATCTCACGGATCCTTTCCCGCGGATCAGCAGGGTCCATCCTCCACATGCTCTTGGAACACGGTGTGGCTGGGTTTAGTTTCGTGCACGAGGAAACCCTTCTGGGACCTGTCACGATTCGCTATCCTTTTTGGATGGTTACAGCTACCATCCTGTCAAGCAACACTGTATCGGTAGTCTATCGACTTAGTATTAATAACAATAAAGCAAGGTTTAGACTCTCAACAGTCTATCGTGCCTGGTGTTTCTTGGCAGGCCACGTCCTATCGTTATTGTGCATGCAAATTAGATAATGACAGAGCAAGGGTACAGAGACACACATACGTACAAATGATTAAACTTATCAATACTCAATTTTTCTCGGTTTACTCTATCAAATACCAAATCTTTTGCCTCATCAATCATTCGCTCATCTAATCCCTAAACCATCCACAACTCCATAGTCTTTCTTTCATTTGACTCGCAACAACACACAACTGCAACGCTTCCATACAAAACCAACAAAACGTTCGTCACAAACGTCGCTGCATCATGCAACTATGTCATCTATAATCGAGTGACATTACATCTAAGCCTTCTGCAGGAGAGACTTGCCAGTCATCTCCTCAGGCTGGGGCAGACCCATGGCTGCGAGGACGGTAGGGGCGACATCGCCAAGAACACCGTCCTTCTGCTCGAGCTTCCAGCCCTCGGGGTAGTTGGCCATCAACAGAGGCACCTTGTTGGTGGTGTGGCTGGTCTTGGGCTTGCCGTCAGGGAACTTCATCTCCTCAGCGTTGCCGTGGTCGGCCGTGATGAATAGGACGTAGCCCTCCTTCTTGCATGCCTCAAGAATCTTGCCAATGGCCTTGTCCGTGGCCTCGCAACCGATGATGGCAGCTTCGTAAACACCAGTGTGGCCTACCATGTCAGGAGGAGCAAAGTTGTTCATGACAAAGGGGAACTGCTGTTCACCCAGACGCTTGCAGACCTGGTTCGCCACGCCGTCGGCAGACATCTCAGGGGCCTGGTCGTAAGTGGCCACGGTCTTGTTTGAAGGAACAAGATCCTGGGACTGGTCTCGAGTCTCGAGGGCAAACACCTTCTCGACACCTCCGTTGAAGAAAAAGGTGACGTGAGCATACTTCTCGGTCTCAGCAATGTGAACCTGCTCGACGCCCTGCTTGCCGAGCCACTCTGCTAGGACGTTGCCCATATGCTGAGGCTTAAAGGCGACCTCGAAGGGGTAGTCGACCTTGTACTGTGTCATGGTGACCAGCTTGCTGATCTTGGGGTAAACAAAATCGGGGAGGACAGATCGGTCGACATCGCCGAGGACCTGGGTGATCTGACGCACACGGTCTGATCGGTAGTTGAAGAAGAAGACAGTGTCGTCATCTATCAAGGTCAGTTAAATCTGGCCGACAGCAGGAGCGCTAAACTTACCCTTAATTCGGCCCTCATCACCACCAACAATGATGGGTGTCAGAAACTCATCTCTGTCCTGATCACCACCACGCTCGTATCGCGCCCTGACAGTAGCGACAGGGTCTTCGGAAGCCTCGCCTTCACCGTGAACCATACCCTTGAGAGCAATCTCAAGTCTGTCCCAACGCTTATCACGGTCCATGGCAAAGTATCGGCCAACGACGGTGGCAATCTGTCCAACGCCAATCTCCTTGAGCTTTTCAACAAGCTCCTGCATGTAGTCGGCACCGGACTTAGGGTCGGTGTCACGGCCGTCACCGAAGAAGTGGATAAAGACCTTGGGGACGCCATACTCCTTAGCGGCCTGGAGGAGAGCGTAGAGGTGAGTCTGCTTAGAGTGCTGTGGAAAATGTCAGCCATGTACACGCAACTCCTAGCTGTAATAAAGTCGTAAGATCGGGAAGTCGGCCGACATTCCAGAATTCTGCTCAATGTCATAAGATCAAAGGGGTAGACTCACCACACCGCCATGGGATACAAGGCCGCACAGGTGGAGTCGACCGTTACCAGCAGCAGCGCTCTGGAAAGTCTTCTTGATGACCTCGTTGCTGCTAAGTTTGCCCTCTTTGATTGTCTGATCGATGCGGACAACATCCTGCCAGACGACACGGCCAGCACCAATGTTCAGATGGCCAACTTCGGAGTTGCCCATGAGACCTTCGGGAAGGCCGACAGCCAGGGAAGAGGCCTCGAGCTCAGTGTAGCCATTGGCATCCTTGTAGAGAGAGTCCATGACAGGGGTGTTGGCATTGGTGATGGCATCGCCATCCTTAGGGCTCTCTGCGGAGGGAATACCCCAACCATCAATGACGACTATACGAATGCAAAAGCACCATGATTAGCCAAGCCAGCTCGAAATACACGAGGATGAAACATGCGACGAGGATGCAATCCGGCCGCTTTGGCTTCGAAAGGGGCATCCTCTGAATGACAGAAGGCGCCGTCTTGGAGCGCTGTGACGGGGGACGAGGCGCATTGTTGGCGGCATCGCGGGGTATAGTCATGGAATTGTTGTTGTTGAACATGATGGAGGGGGCGGGGCATGACGACGTACTGAGGCAGGCCTTTTGCTCGGTCTGTTTATGCTGGGTCTTGGACATTTTGAAGGTTTCTTTTTCTTTTATTCCTTCTAATTGATTTGTTGTATGGAAGGGAGAAAATGAGCAGAGGGAAAAAAAGCGGAAGAAGAAGAAGTAGAAGAGAAAAGAAGAGAAATTTGGTAATAAGATAGTCAAGAGCTGGTAGGCTGAGAAACCAAATTCAATAGAGTAAGAGGGAGGGATTAAAAAAAAAAGAGGGTACCTTCTATTGCTGAAGTGAGTGATTTGATAGGAAGGAATAGAACAGACCACAGACAACGAGATGGTTCATTTTCCATTTCAAGTAGAAACATGTTAGTTTCAGGGTGGGGGGTTATGTCATGGTCTGATAGTGGACGTGCACTCTCACACTTTCTGACACTGTAACAAGACTACCAAATCTCGTAGTACCATACAGTGCAGTATTCATTATCACTACAGATTTCCATACCCCCCTTCACATCTCAAAACTTGTCATAACCTCAACAACCAACAAAAACCACCACTACACTCACACACGTTTATATCAAACGGCCCGGTTTCCCCCACCTCGTTCAATCGGGACTGGTTTTTGCCAAAATATAGCTCCGATATCCTTCCTCTCTTTCATGCAAGGCTGATATCCGTCCCCACCGAGGCTGTTCTTTTTCCAGTATCAAGCAAAGCAAAGCAAATAAAGCTAAGGCAACGGACACCGCTATAACAGCTTATCATCTACCGCGATAACAGAGCCTCATCCTCAGCCCATTTCTTTCCCTGCAACCTCGTACATCGATCGACACCTCACTAATCCTCCTATCGCCTTGACCATCTCGCTTCGCCTCCTGAACATCCGACGTCTATTTAACACAAAATCTCGTTACCAACATCGAATCATTCTCACAGCAACCGTCAACAAACCGAACCATGTCCTCGTCATCCAGTCCACACCCGCTGGCCCTTCCGCCCACCTTCTCCCCCGACACGCTCGATGCCCTCTCGGAGCTTTCCCTAGTCCTTGCTAGAGTCCGTGCCGGAATACAGTCTTCTGCCGGCATCACCTCGGAGCCTGCTGCTGGGTCAATCGGCGGTAATGCCCCTGGTGGTCCGACCCTCTCTTTTAAAGATGTCCCTGGAGCTACCGATGGCCTCAAGCATAAGTTACAGCGCGCTCGCGCTCAAGTTCGTGAGCTCCCAGATATGAATCGCTCCATTGATGAGCAGACTGAGGAGATTCGTGATCTGGAAGCGCGCATTGAGATGCAGCGAGCTTTATTATTACGCTTGCGAAGCGAGGCCGCCGCGAGGGAGAGCAAGGAGGAGATTGCTTCTGATGACAAAATGCAGTCATGATACGCGCCAGTCACGAGTATTTCATATTGTCCTTTTCAAATTTTGGCAAATGGTTGATCTTAGCGGGCACATGGGACAAAAAAAAAGCATTTGATTTCAGCGATGGGCGTTTGGAGGGGCTTAACAATCATGTTTCTATTGCGCTCTAGTACCCATGGCTCATCAGCTCAAGACTCACGCAGTCACTGGGACGGACCGGTGATTTAACGTGCGCGAGCTAACTCTCTACTTTCGAGGGATACCCAACTTCTTCAACGTCTCTTGCACGCTGACCCCGGGCTGTCCTGGTACAACATTCCTCCACACGTCGTCGCCTAGTTGCTCATCTGCAGACAGAGTTGTCCAGTTGGGGCTGTGGCCAGCTTTGAGCCACTTAAAATCGTCTACCTCGTTCCATTGATTCTCAGATGGATCTTCTGCTTCCGTCATCTAACATCTGTGTTAGTATGCTGTTGGGACATTCTCGTGCACTTGGACCACTCACATAGGTCTTGGGCAATGGCGCGAATCGCATGCCAGAGCAATCTTCGATGATAGGATGTGTGCTGCAGTGAAGATATATGTCTACATTACTGCACTCATGTATACGAACCTGTCTCGCGACGACAACAAGAATACTATCTTTTACGTTGGTGATGTGCACGGGACCGTTTACACGTCCAGCGACGATGAGACTCTTGGAGACATTCTTGATGGCCAGACCAGGGAATGCGGAGCCGGTGGTGGTTGGGATCGACATATCGACAATGCATTCGTTGAGATCTGTCAAGCTTCCCGAGGCGGTGGCCCGAGCAGCCGATGGAGGGAGGATGATGTGAAGACCTGACTGGTTCGCGATGCCAATGTTCTTGGCGGAGGAGAAACTGGGCTTGCGGAGAGGGGAGGCGCTTGGACGCGCCATTTCCTCATTGTAGTTCTTGTAGGTGTTCTTTGGAGGTAGATCACTCAGCGTATCTTCCTTGTTCTCCGGACGCTCATTTACACTTGCTTGAGCAGGTGGGCTGTGTGTCCTGCGAGCATGGCTGCCAGGACTAAGGCGGGGGTCGTTCTCAGGAGCGCCCATATCGATATGAGCCGTGTTGTTGCGGCGGAACTGAAACTTGGATTTTGGTGTGATTCGGGCCAGTGTTTCGTTGAGTTTATCCTGTAACATCTTTATAGACTAGTCATCCACCAACGTTAGCCAAGCGCTTGGAAGAGTATAGTAGTGGATGTCTAACCTCAGAGTACTGCTTCCTGTCGTAGGAGGGGGTGAAGTCAGATGCGTCGGAAACCTCATTCTGTAGCTTGGCGACGCCAGCAAGGATGTGATCGATAGCCTCCTGACGCTCACCTCCTACGTTGGCAATGGAAGGCAGTTCATTAATGAGATCCTGAATCACTATGGAACCCGGATGTTAGGCTATCCCATAACCAAGGCAGTAATCATATTGAAGAATACAATCTTACCAGTGACGCTTTCTGAGAAATGTTGGTAAAATCGCTGTTTGGGGTCCATTGTGACTTGCGGAAAGATGAACTGATGGGTGGCAGCCAAAGGATCGAGTGCAACAGGTGCCTGTGTTTGAGTCTCCATGGTGGCGGTTATGGTCAATAATTGTTCCAATAAGATGTAGAAGGTGTAAGTGATGTTCAAGTGTAAGGATGAGATGTCAGTGTCGCAGATCAACAGGAAGTAAACAACAGTCAAGGTAAGAAATATGGCAAGGGTCTATGATCAGAACCTCAGGATGGGTAGACAGAGGAGCATATATATATGAGATGAAGACTCGAAACAGCGTCAGTAACTCACCAGGTCGGGAACAAGCCGTGGAAGACAACGTTTATATGCTTGTCACAGGGGTGTTCAACCCGTAGGACGATGGGACCCTTGGCCTATCCTTCAACTGCGCGGATGTATTCACACTCAGTCGTCGGTAAGAAGCGCCAAACCACGGACGTTGAAGATAGTGACGTCAAGGCCGCCTGATGAAAACGGCGTGCAGTCTGGGGGAAAGGGACGAGAAGGGGGAAAGTCAAGTTGATGGTGCGCTGAAGGGGTGTGATGAGGGTCTAGATTAAGCTAAAGCTGGTGGAGATGGGGCCAGGGACTTTGGAGCTTATTGTTGGTCGAGTGTATGTCAAGAATGTCAATTGTGTAGCAGATCAGTCATAAATGAATTGGGGGGGGAAGCAAAAAGAATGGTCCCCAAGGTGTCAATGAGGCTAAACGAACTGCAGTTGCAATTTGTCAATAATTCAATATTGGCGGGCGTTGCGGGATATGGTTCGAGGCGGACAAGCAGCATGAGTGCGCTGCGGGCGTGGTGTTGTGACTGCTGTAACTGTCGTCTTGGTCGTGGCGCCACCATCAGGGAAGACGGTGTGAGTGCCGTACCTGTCACTCCCCTGTTTTTCAGTGCTACTGTATCAAATTTGTGTATTATCTATGGGCGAGGCCAGCTCCGGACCTTTTCTCGATTGTGGAGGTGGAACCATAAGAGCTACTTGTTGGACATTTCCATGTCATGTTAGTCTCTGTCCCCATGAATCTCGAAGAGTCTAAACGAAATATTCGAGCAGCATTCACATACAGCATCTGCTCACAGATTGAAAAGAACATCTTCGATCAAAGAGACAGTGGGGTGATCGTGACCCTAGAATCCTGTCCAGAAGTTGCACTTCGATTTAGAAAGGATCATCGCAAGAGACCCTTGGACCCTTCGTGAGGAGTCAAACACGAGTAGTGACGTGCTCGCAGACCCTGAGAAGCTACTAAGAGGTCAAGGGATTCGGGTAACAAACCATCCCCAGATCGGCGAGTCAGGTAGGTCACACTATGATTTTTCTTCAAGTCACTAGCCGGATGTCAGCGTGACTGACGCACTTGATTGCTCGAATCAGGTCGAAGTGCCGAATAATGTCATTCTCATTGATCGTCGAGGGTTTCAGTCGATGAGGTCAAGACCTTGGACTACATGTACCCATGTTAGGCGTTAATAGGAGATCGAGATGGATGTTCAAATGGACGAAGGGAAAGATTTCGGTCGTTGTAGAAAAGAATAAATTGCAGTCCATGGATTCATCTGGCCAAGAACAGCTGTGCCTTCTCAAGTTCTGTGACTTCCTACCTTCCATGATGACCATCACCTCCATGACAATATCAATATCAAGGCAAGGACGTCCCACCGTAAGTGGACCCCATAACCAAGCCGCACGAATGCAGCAGAAGGACGGAAAGCTGGGGTAAAAAAGGAAGGAATGAAAACCTGGAATTCATCTCCAGAGAATCTCAACATGAATGACATGCAATTTGCACTGTAGTTGTCACTTGTTTCTTACCTGCTTAGAATCCTGGTCCGATTCAGCACACCAACATCCCAGCTCGGCATCGAGATAAGATTCATGGTAGATCATTACCCAATGTCCTCGGGTATAATAACTTAATTGTCGCTTGTTGGCAGTCCCTGGCTGCGACGCAACCCCTCGTGGTTACACGGAATTGAGCACAAACAACGGGTAACCTCTTCAAGTGACATTTGCCCACCATCTTCATGAAGATGAATCCCTCAGGGAGATGAGAAAACGTGATAACAAGGTAATCATTTCTATTCGTCGTGAAACATTTTCAAAGCATCTCAGATCTATGTCTACATGTACTTATTTTGTCCTCCCAGTGTTGGCCGATCCTCTCCTCCCATTAGTTGGAATAGATGGGATATAAGGCAGTGGAATACGCTTCGTTGTCCGCGGCTCTGCATTCAATGCCCTCCACATCTCCCAGATAGTTGCCCTCCGAGCAGGCAGCATGCTGTACTGGAGGCTATATAGATCCTTTCTGTTGATAGGCGGCACGAATTTACCCCCGAGAAAACAGAACAATACCTTGGGTGAAAGGTAGTGCTTGCGAATGCGGTTGGCCATTTGAAAGTATTGATCAAAAATTGCCCGGAACGTCAACGGAATCGACTAAACGAGGTCAGTACAAGCAGGTCTAGAGCAGCAAGCTAGCCTAGCATACCTTGAGATAGATGACTGAAGTGGGTGGTGGTTCGTTTGATAGAGGTGCCGCTTTCTGATGCTTATAGTCGTGAGTGTCTCGGAGCTCGAAACGAATACCGCCTTGACTGGAATTAGCACAACTGGATATTGTCCCCTGTCCATGGTCTCAGACATACCTGGTAGACGCCTTGGATCCTTGATTTTCAACATGAGAGCAAACAATGGGAAATGGTTCAAGCAGGACAGTGCCGTGTCGAAGCCTGCTTTGAGAGAGATGATAACCATACGCGCAATGGCGAAATTGAGATAGAAGACGGCCACGGTAGGGAGAAGAAAGAACAACAAGGTGAATAGGATGGTGCCGACGAGCAACTGGTCTAAGTCATAGTCGCAGGAATCGATACGGTTACGGAGAACGTTGTGCTTCTTTCCACGGAAGAGGTGGAAAAGAGACTGTAGTATCGTGAGTTGCCAATGGTAAATCCGACCAGAGGCGAGATAGAATGAGTAGATGTGGATGGTCAACACCGAAAGCATGTCAGAAAACATAGCTATGGGCATACTCGCTCCGGCAAAGGCAGAGAACCCGATGAACCACACCATTTTGGGTAATGTCGGAGCCAACGTTTCGATACAGCCTACTATTGTCAATCATTATCACTCGAGTTCGGAGCATTGCGTGCTTACTAGACCAGTAATCGATGACCCAGAGAAACAAGTCACCCAAGAAGGCAGCCAGTTCCACATTGAGCTTAAGGCCGGCTGGGAACTTCTTCAGCCAGTCGATGCCGCTTCGGAGGGCATCAACAGTATACATCGACAGGAGGACGTTGATCTGGGCGGCAACCCAATCCGCATTCTCAATGATGTAAGAACCAAGAGCAATACCAATGATAACGTCATTGGCAACGAGCCATAAACTGTTGTAAAATCGAATATAGTCGGGGTGGCTCGTCGTAACACTGGCCCAGTTGTTCTTGCGCTGACGGAGTGTTATGTATTGCATTGGCCAGTAACAGAACTGCTGGAGCCGTATCTCGACTTGCTGTGCGGTAGCTGATATGTCTTTGAGAGCAGCGTATCCTGGTTTTGCTCGGAATTCCAGACAAAGCAGTAGCATCTCGGCCAGTATTCGATGGCCCATCAGGACAAGGATGAAGGCTTTGCGAAGGATCGGGAAGATATATATCGTGAACCATGTCCATAGCTGCAGAAGAATGTAATTTCTCATGGTTGTTGCCGACTCAACCACCCGTTCAGAAACACTGAGACTGCGGCGCGGCCGTGTCCCGATACGGCCGATGTTCTTCTGCAAAGTCTTTTCAAGCTCCCACGACCAGTTGACTTGGTTAATGATCTTCGGCAAGGCTCTGTCGCGGGCAGACGGCACTCGTTTGAATATTATATGCTGCTTAAGCTTCGTGACCAACTTGCGCTTCTCCTCTTTGAGTTTCCTCTCGGCCTTCTCCTCTTCTCCCTCTGCCATTTTGGTATCGCCTTCCAGAGTACCATCATATCCAAGCGCAAGGGCAATGGGATTTAAAGATATGTACTGCATCCCCTGGGGATATGGCCGGTCATACAGGATGAGCTGAACACTAGCAGCTTTGGCGCATGTGATTTTAGGCACTCGTAAGTTAGTTCCTGTTGTTGTCGCACAGAGCCAGGACGGGTCTGCCGCGCTTGAGTCGGCAGGGTTGGAGAGACCCAGAACATGCATAGATGAATGACCGCATATTTCGCTTATTTGGTTCGTGGGATGAAGTTCGTTGCGGAACAAAGTGCCGGCCTTGAGATGGTACTCGGTGTCTCGAGCCTGCCACCACACAGTAAGCATTGTGATCATTTTTGAGAGGACTACTCAACTTACGTCGACATCATCGAGTATGGCCACGACGAAGACATCCAAAACCGAGTTGCGCCAGCCTACCACAACGCCAGGACGATCGGATCTTCGAATGTCCGTCGGCCAGAACACTCTCATCAAGCCATCATGCTCTACCATGACAGGTGATTATGGTCAATATCCTCTATTTGCTTAGAATGAACCCCGTCGACGAAGTTGTTCACGTGCCGATATGCCAGTACCAGGCGTTCGCGGATGCTGAGTGAAAGCTATTAGCCGTGTTCGAGCATGATTCGAAAAGTAGATCGGGCGCGTACCAGGTGTGATTCTTTTTGACTTAAGAAAGCAGTTGGAATAAAGACGGCGAGGAACAAAAGAGTCAATGCAGCGAAAGCCTTTGCCGCACGTGTCTAGACAGAGACATTGGTTAGCCAGAGGTTCAAAGGTGAATGTGAAGTGGGATAGACTCACGACAACGCCGTTTTCCCACGCGAAAATGGCAAGCTCATAGAGGCGAGTGACGAGGTCCCAACGGGCGGTGATATAGCCAGCTACAAAGATGCCGAGCGTAAGGACGGAGAAGGGGTGCATAGAAGCGCTATTCCTCAAGGCAATGCATGCCGTTCGCGATCGATACTAGAGGAGGAGCAGCTGAAGGTGATTGGAAGTGATATAGTTCGTTGTCGAGATGTTTGAGGTGGGACGAGTCTGGCCAGGGATGGATGTTTGTCCTTTGGCGGAGATGGAGGGGCCAAAGAATCGAGTCGAGGGCGAAGTCGAGAACGAAGGATTACGGCAGATAGATCGAGTCCACTGGGGAGTTATTTGAATATTTCGATCGAGATGATGGCTTTGAAGAGAGGGTTCCCTCTAGGTAAGCTGAAAATTGGTCGATATCCAACGTTGAACCTGGCCTGAATCTTTTGTAATTGCCAGCTTTAACCTTAGCAGCTCGACATAGAATGGTGGGTTCGTCGTGTTCAATTGGTTCCCCCTGTATTTTTGGAGGAGTTAATCAAGCTTTTGTGCCCCCCCAGCGGTTAACTTTCAGTGGCAGGGAACGAGCGTTAGGGGGCAGGACAGAATGACAAAGTGGGCCAGGGGGGTCATCTTGTGGACATCACGTGCCAAGCATGACTGGCTCAGCTACAGTTGGGACTTGTCATGATATCGGTTGCCTTGTCATGGGAGCAATCTCTTCAGTCAAGAACAAGGAGAAGGAAGTGTTTTGTTATGAGCTTGATGGTATAATACAAAGAGATTAAGTATGTATATCCTAGCTGTTTATATGTGTATAATCCTATGGTACAGCACCAGAGCAACGCATGCTGAACATGTATTAAACCCTTACTCTAGGAGGTTAACATAAAACGTTAGCATACCTGTTATCACAAAAGACATCGTCTTCATTACCAAACTTACTCTTTGTCCCCACGTGTTTCAGATCGTTATCTTTATTATCCTCTCGTGCTTCATCCACCAGCTTATCGATTCCTCTCTCCTTGAGGGCGACCTGTAAGAGTTATTTAGTCATTTGTTTTATAGACGACAAATAGATGAGCAATTATATCTTACCCCAAGGCATTTCTGATAGCTCTGAAATAATTCTGCACATTCTTTATTGTCCTTTTCCTGTCCTCGAAGGTACTCTATACGCTCATGTTAGTCCTGCACTGGCCAGTACTTCTTGGGCGAAGACTTACTCTCGCTGTACCATTTTAAGAAGCATGTATCATAGCGCCTAACATGTTAATACAATTATTCAATGTGAGAGCGGCGTTTCCCCTACTCACTCCTTGACCTCATTGCACTCGGGTGCCAGTGATGCAGACATTGTTGTTGTGTAAGTGGTGGCGACGTAATAGAGGACAGGAAAGGTTTACAAGTAAAGTCAAGCTTGTTAGCGATTGATGGCGGTAATAACTCCCATCTTGAAGCTAGTACAAGCCCATTCAAGCCTTGTGAGTGGCTGCAGTCAGCTCCTCTGTGATTGGTTAAAGCTCTCTCCCCGCTATAAGCAGGGATCGCCATCGCAACCGTCCATTGACACCAAGCTCCCACCTCGTCTCGTCTCATCTCGATTTGTCGCGTCTTCGCAACAGTGACGCGCCGACGAAGACAATTTTATATTGAGGAAGCCTACTTACAACCAAGGAATTGATGCGAATTCCTCTACAAATCTGGTCTTTTCAATAATCCTTCAACGAAAAAGAAATAGCTGGGGATTTATAACTGTCTATTCATCTTCATATCATGGCCCCCTCAGCCAGCAAAATTGAACAAGCGTTGCTTGATAGTACATACGAAGTCTATCGTGCAGACCCAGATGAAACTACAGTAAACAAGGTCCGAAAGCATGCTGAAGAGAAACTTGATCTTGAAGATGGATTTTTTGCATCAAACGATGAATGGAAACAGAAGAGTAAAACCATCATCAAAGGGCGTGTAGTAAGTTGAACAGTACATGAACCATTTACGACACCTATTAACAATGGCCTAGGAAAAACTCCTTGATGGATGGGTTCCAGAAACAGAAAACAATGATGGTTCAGACGAAGATGCCGTGACAACCTCCGGTGTGAAGCGCACCTCAAATGAGGCAGAGTCCCCTCCACCAAAAGCCAAACGGCAGAAGCGTGCTCCTAAGCCAAAGACCAAGCCCAAGCCTAAGAAACCTGTCAAGAAGGATGAGAGTTCTGAACTGAGTGAGCTGAGCGACTTGAGCGAAGAGGAGAAGCCACCAAAGAAGGGGAAGAAAGCAGCAGCTCCCCGAAAGTCGAAGACTCTGGACTCGGAGGAAGAGGATGAAGTCACGCCTGATGATGAGACTTCTGATCTCCAAAACAAAGAAGAAGATGATAATATTGAAGAGAACGGCCAGAACGAAAAGGCTAATCCAAAGTCGGATAACGATGAGGTCTTGGATGACGACAAACCTAAGGAGGACATCACACAAGCTGTTGATGAGGAAGAAGAATACTCAGACGTCATTGACGAACCCGTCAAACCCAAACGCAAGCAAAAGGAGAAGAAGCAGTCTTCCAAACCCACCAAATCAAGCAAATCCGAAAAGAAGGCCTCAATACCCGACGACCCCCAAGAAGCCGAGATCAAACGACTCCAGTCTCACCTTGTGAAATGCGGGATCCGCAAACTATGGCACAACGAGCTCAAGCAATACGGCACCGACGCAAGAGCCAAGATCCGTCACCTCAAGAAGATGCTTTCTGACGTGGGCATGGACGGCCGCTTCTCTGAGGCTAAAGCTCGCGAGATCAAGGAGAGACGAGAGCTCATGGCCGAGGCCGAGGCCGCGCAGGAGATGAATGCCCTCTGGGGTTCGTCGAGGGGCGGTAGGGCGAGTCGGAGTAAGAGCAAGGCAGCTGTGCAGGAGGTGGAGAGTGAGGGGAGTGGAGGGGAGGAGGATGAGGACGAGGGGGAGACATATGCTGCGAGACGGAAGAGGGTGAGGGCTGATTTGGCATTTCTGGGGGATGATAGTGAGTCTGAATGATTTGTATTATTGTGTATATCTGGGGAGTCTGATGTTGGTTGGCGTTGGGGCGGTATTCATGTAAAAACATCACGAGATACAAGTTAAGAGGGTCAATGGCATGCCCAAGGGATTTGTACTATGGATGATGATCAAGCAGGACAAGTTGCATTCACATACAAAACCAAGGTGGGCTACTCCCTTGCATGATTCAACTTAGTATTCATATCGACTTTAGACCATCTAATCTGACCAAGCCTTGTAAACAATTCTAGCACCATACGTCTCACCCTTCTTGAGCGTGACCTGGTTCTTCCACTCGGGCACATTGATAGCGTTGACATAACGACCAGGCTCGCAGCAGAATCCACTGCGAGGTCCTCTCGCGCTCTGGCCCTGAACCTTGGGCACGTTGATGCCGATACCGGTGTAGATCTGGAAAGTGGGCTCTGTGCTGAGAACCTCGAGGTTGATGCCAGACTCGGGGTGGTGAGCCTTGACGTTCAGGTTGAGGGGCTCTGAGCGGGTGTCGATGGGGATGGTGGAAGAGTCGAGGTTGAGGACGAAGCAGTGGTCGATGTTGGGCTCTGTCTTCGTGAGGGTGACAGCCTCGTTGGCGTTGACACCGGGATAGGGGCCGGTTTTACCGGTGGGGATGAGACCATCGTCAACGAGGAGGTGAGTGGCAGTAGGGAGGGTGATGTCAGTGCCAGCAATGGTCTCCTTGCCGCTGATGTTGAAGTAAGAATGGTTGGTCAAGTTGATGGCAGTCTCATCGGCGCCATCGACGAGCTTGGCCTCATACTCAATAGCAAGAACCGTGGCCTCCTTCCCGTCATGTTCTTGAGTGCCCGCCGTATAAGTAACAGTAGCCTCAACCTTTCCTGGGTAACCCTCCTCGCCGTCCTCACTGACCAACTTGAAGACGACACTCTCACCACCCTTCAGTCCCTCGACGCCGGGAACCTCACGAGTACCGACAGGTGTAGGACCATCCCAGACCCGCTTTCCCCAGCCTACCTTACCGCCGTGAAGGTGGTTAGGGCCATTGTTGGCAACAAGGGGGTAGCTCTTCCCGTTGAGGTCGTTGATCTTTGCGCCGGAGATGCGGTTTGCATAACGGCCAATAGTCTCGCCAAAGTAGGGAGAGTTGTGCTTGACATAGTCTTCCGCGGTAGGGAAGCCCTGGACGATGTTGATGTCCTTGACCTTGAAGGATTGGATGATTGCGCCGAGAGGCAGGAAAGAGATGGGAGCGTCGGTCATGATGGATGAAATTGGTGTTTAAGTTGTTGTAGGTGAGATGATGAGGTACAGAGGTATAGAGATGTAGAGGTATAGACGGTTGAGAGAGAGAGAGTGTTGTAGGGTAAGAAGAATGAGACGATCAAAAACCACAAAAAATGGGAAGGGATAGAGGAGAAATAGAAAGAAGGCAACAGGTTATAAAGAAACAATACAAAACGAACTGCTCTCGTCAGACAATAATTTAAGCAAGCTGCAATCTGGCACAGCAAGCAGTGTGAGTGTGACCTGGCATCATAATCGTACTGTAAGTCAAATTCCCTACTCTACTCGTGGTGGGGGGTTTAGATTCGAAAGGGTAATATTTCCAGCCGGACCCATATCATGACTTCAGGCTAAAACTGGTCGTGTCTTGTAGTTCGCAACCAGGAGAGTAGGTCTAGTGTAAATCTGGTAAAGTGAAAAGATGCTCATCAAACACTATCATCTGTATTCAAGAGTACTGTACGAGTATTTCTTGTTCAGGAGTTATGGCATGACATGATGAGAACTCAATGCGCTGGCTGTGATCATGCGGTACCATCAACAAACATTTCTATATCATGTCTGATACCTGGACGAGAGGGGACATGACGATGACGATCTTCTGTGCGGGGTTGCGTCTTGTCTTGTCTTGTCTTGTCCAGGGGTCTAACAGACGGATAATAACGCATGGGGGGCCCATGGATCCACCGCGAAGATGCATCTATACGTAGATACTAGTAGCTTCAAGAACATAACTTATATATCTTCCTATTAAATAAATCTATGAGTCTAATTAAAAGCTGCGAGTATATCAAAATTGCAGCATCTTCACTCCCATCAAAACCAATCTAAATGAACCACTTCACAACCCCACAAGTCCTCTCACAAACGCGGCCGCAGGAGGAATCGATGTGAACAAAACGGTAATAGTACCAAACAGACTCATCGACAGACTCGACAACGCCGCAGCGCGAGGGTCTGTTCTGAGAAGCAGCGCCGTAGCAATTGCGCTCGAATTCACACCCAGCGTCACACCGCGCGTAACGTAGTCGTCTTCGGGTATCCTCAGCATCTTGAGGATACGCGACCCCAGAACAACGCCGAGAATACCGCTGATGATGGCCAACGCTGCCACCGTGTTGACATCGCCTCCTAGATTGGCCGTTGCAGGTACAGCAAGGGCAAGCGTTAGACTGCGTGATGCAAAGGCTAAACTGCGTGACGCTTCGATGCCAATGGTGTAGCATAGTGGTGGGTAGGCGATCAGGGATCCCACGCTGATAACAACGTTGGGTACCACGATGGATACGAAATGGGCGCGGAGTTCACGGCGGTACTGAAACATGGGTAACGCAAGAGCTACGATGCTGGCGTCCAGGATGGTTCCAAAAACATCCCCCGCGCCGGGGAGAAGTCGCTCATTGTGATTCGTCGCGTTTCGCCAAAGCTGTATGTACTTGGCCCCTGTACGGTAGGCATGCAGTCCGGTGGTGAGGCTATCACCACGAATTGCTGCGAGGGCCCATATGGCGAGTACGGTAATGAAGGAAGAGACAAGCACAGGGTGTAAGAATTGCCTCCATTTTTCTGGTAAAGCCATGGCGGCATACCAGGCCATGACGTTGAGCGCTAGATGAGCAGGCATTGCATAGCCGCTCGAATAGTAGAGAGGAATGCCGATGAAGAAGAAGATAGCCACAAATATTGATAGATCTAGGTTACTGGATATGTGGGCTGCCCATAACTCAGCCGTTGGGGGCGGCAACGGGATTTGAGACGGATAAGTTGAAGGGTTTAACGCTTCCACGGCATTCTCAGGTGCATGGCCGTTAGAATAGTGGTGTTCCTGCAGACGCAGTAGAGGAGGACTCTGTGGTCTCGACGGAGGCGTCGACACCGACGCCGATGGTGTTGTTGACCCAGAGATCGGAAGGAGACGTATCTGCGATGTGGCCTGGGAAAAGCTTGTACGACGAGAAATTCCTGGTGTTGGCGCTTCGCTCACCGGCATATCGGGGGTACGGCGGCCAAGTTCCTCAGCTCGTTGCGATTCAGAACGTTTTGATACACCAAGGGCGAGCTGTAGGCCGCGGGTCAACCAGGCGGCCAGAGCCATCATGATGAAGAAGCCGACGACTGAGAATGTTAGAACAAGAAATGAGTAAACATGAGATTCGTTTTTGCCATACCAAATACGGCGATGATCTTGAATACCTCGACAACGCCAATCTTTGGACTCAATGGGAGGAGGATAAACGAGGGCGTAAAGAAGACACCCATCCATTTTAATGACCAGCCAGCCTGAAGTGTGTTAGTAAATGTCTAATTTTAAAAACGTAGGATGTGTAATAACTTACAGACACATCAATGAGAGTAATCAACTTCCTTGTCTTGTGTGTCCCCAGAGTTGACTCAGACACAATAAGAGCCAAGAACAACAACACCAGGCACGCCACAGAAGCTGGAAACGAAACATTGAATCTGTGAAAGATGGAATCGACCCCGAAGCAGGCCGCAAGTGTCACCAGTATGCCAAGCGGAACATAGACCCAATCCCGCAAGATCCTGCCTCTGTTTGATACCGCAGCCTAGACAGTATTAGCGGCGCCAACCAGAGCAGCCATGATGCTATCAGAACGAACCAATCTAATGGCGGGCGCCAGGTGCTGAAGGCGGTTGAGCTGTGCCATGATGTAAAGAGGTTAAGGAGAGGCAAATGAACCATCAGAAAACCGATATTAAGAAAGGAGTCAGGTTCAACAAAAGTCTTGACTACCGAGGACGGACTTGAGGCTCCGGCACATTATTCAGAGTTTCATACGAATCATTCGGGTCTGACTTCCGCATTCCGGAGGACCGGGGCTCGGTGGGTTCGGCTGCATCCGAGGATCGGCGTGGACCGAATTTCAACACCACCTTATCACGCATTCCCTTTCATTACGCATCCTGCTCCTTTAAGCGAGTCTTGCTGATATTAAAATCGAACCAGATTCTTTCTATACCTGGCCCTCTCAGTGAATCCAGATCATTTGTTCATCTATTTCTTCAATCCTCTCCGAGAAAATGTCTCCCTGCATTATGCCTTGGGCATAACTTCCGCCGACAAAATCAAAGTCATCCGGCTCATTCTCCCTTGGCGTTAACGTGAAAGGGACATGGCCTCCGTGCAACACCCAAACCTGATCACCAACCTGCGTGTCCCGGTGAGCCAGCCCCATCAACCCTTTCTTGGTGACGAAAAAGGCTTGGCTCTTGATCATCCCCAAAATCGTTCCATGAGTCCATGAATGAGGTCTTGTTCCTGTCTCTAGGAACTCGTAGAAAGCATCTAAATGCCAGTCTGTTACCTGGCTCTCCTCGCCTCCCTTCGGCCATTGCTCCTCGTCTCTTATCAAATCTCCCAGCAGGAGCCTCCCAAAAGCGTCTCGTAGCGAGAGATCTCCCGGGTATAGCTCCTCTGAATCCTTGGTTCCCGTCTTCACATACTTCTGGGCAAGGCGTTCCCAATCTCGGATGTGTTCAATAATTACTTCATCCGGCTCATGGGGCTCGTGTCGATGGCGGACAAATGGCACACCAACAACTTCGATCGTGTCGACCAGAACTCCTTCCAACGCCAGCCTAGTTTTGTCCTGCAGAAACTGCTCCCTCAAATGATCGACATCGAG
Organism: Fusarium penzigii; assembly: GCA_013623535.1. NCBI lineage: Eukaryota > Fungi > Ascomycota > Sordariomycetes > Hypocreales > Nectriaceae > Fusarium > Fusarium penzigii. Next base: position 25,442 of record JABFFC010000103.1, read on the forward strand.
CCAGGTTTCTCCACAGGCATTGTAATCATACCATCCAAACACGTGGTGCCAGTCCGTGTTGTAATCCGATATGTATGATACGTCAAGTGCCCATCGAGGGATGTCGGCAGTCGCCTTCTCAGGCTCAATGCGCGGGTCCATGATCAGCGGAATAAGAGTTTGATAGTGCTGCATCAGGTCGAAGGTCAACCCACAGAACACCTCGACTGCTGAGACATCATAGTCGCATTCTTCCACGGTAGGTAACTGGCCCTTCTCGGATAGGCCCATGAGAGCATATATTTTGTCACGGGGATCTGTAGCTTGACGAAACCTCCAGCGATGGATGAGCCACGCCGGTTCGTCATTATCGTCTGCCGCAATTCTGAGCCATACGATCATGGCCATAAGATCGCCAAGAAAGGACTCGCTTGCTTCCTCAACGATTTCTGCAACACATGGCGGTATATAGCTTGTCCAAGCCACGGATGCTCCGGCCATCCTATCCCAGGGCAGAGACAGATGTCCCCAATATAGCTGCATTTCTTTCGGCAGAACAGCTTCTTGTACTGTCCACACTCGCCCCCACCATGGATTTTCAGGGAGTGACATGGTTCTCAGCGCCTCCATGGGCTTTCGGAACGCATCATCGGAGTGGAAAAAGTCCAGGGGAGGGACGTTGTTCTTTTCGTCCTCGGTTTCAACGTCGGCCGTAGCGGCCATGTACTTGATGAACTCGAGTGCTTTCTCGGCATCTTCAGGATGGATACCTTCCTTGATCTCTCCCATCCATAGGCAACAAGACCGGCATCTGGAGTAGATCTTGCGCATGAGTTGGACTTGTGATTTCTTTTCCTGGAGATCCCACTGATTGATGCACAACTGATCAACCCAGAGAGGCCGGATTTTGTCTTTTAGGCGTAAGCGACGTAGTGCAGAGTGCAGGTTTTCTGTCACGCCGATTTTCTGCTCAGTGACAACAATGTCAACGAGAACATCTGAGCTGCCCCAGACGTAGGAGAGGGCGTCATATTCGGGCTCATCTGTGAGTGAGGCGACCTCGGTATGGCAGACAATTGGTGCATCCTCATCGTCGCCATAAGGATGGAGGCTTAATATGCGGATTTGGTCGTCTTGGATCATTATGCCGATTTGCGAAGCGAGACGGCAGTGGTTGATGGTCGAATGTCTGTATCACCTACCTCATGAACATCAATGGGAATCGTGATCTTAAATCCACAACTCCAACATTCTTCATGCTTACGCCTTCTAGGGCTGATGGAAAAATGGTGTGTTATGCCAGACAGGGCCCTGGGGCCTGAGCAAAGAGGGTCAGGGGTCTGTGTTAAGAGGTGCATAAACCCCTGAATAAGTCGCTGGGCTTAGATACCCTGTATTCCGACGGTGGCTGTGGTCAAAGATTGAGATCTGACCATGATGATTGAGAATATGCTAAGAATAGATTTGCAGTAGATGTTGAGATACCAGTCGTAGGCTGAATTTTGAATTTGGATATCGTGCTTTACTGACACATTGTTAGAGACTCTTTAGTCCATCACCTGGGCGGGTGCCTCCCCCCTGTCCAATAACTATTCCTTCCATTTTACATTTTATCTGGTTTCCTAGCGTGGTTCTATGCAAATGCGTACTAACTACCTCAAGTACATGTAGTTGCAATTCTAGGGTAAATTCGGTCTTGCTTGTAGGAGTGAAAGCACCATCCACCAGGTGAGCTCTTGCAACTTCTGTTGTGATGGGGACGATTTATGGCAGGAGCCACTGGTAGTTTGGTTTTATCGTAGAACATGCAAAATACTTATGGCTAAAGCCATCTCGACACAGTTGGCAAGAATCGTTCAAGCATCTTATCTGTCTTCAAGTTACCTATCGCTCGTTTAGTCTGCCAATATATACATAGTATGCCTTCGAGTTCGTCAATAACAAGCCTAAGACCCTTTACGCCTTGCTCAAATTCGTCACCACAACGACACTCCCCAGATGTGACAAGCAATCAACCCTTCAGCATCACAGGCCAACAAGATGAACTACCAAATACGCACAGAAACCATGGCAATACTGCTCTCCTCCGACAACGACACATGTATCAATCCGATATGCTACTTACAAACTGCCGTCCGCGTCTAAATCATAAACTTCATAGCATGAGCTCCTGTCCGGAGCTAGGTCGTCACCATACCTGTCACACGGTAAAAGTCATCAAAGAACCACTGATTTAGCTAGTATACTAATCATTTTCCAGCCCAAAAATGATTTTCTCGTTCCTACAGGGTGCCACGATGGACCTACCAGCTTGGGCCTCCACTCTCGATCATTGTCGCCAGGGAGCCTCCGACGCCGCGTAATTCACCGAGCACGTCGTTGGAGAGATTCCAATGAGCAAAGCCAAGCGACATGCTCTTGCGAACCGTATAAACCTCTGGAAAATGTCATGTTTCAAACCAGCAAAGACCGACGCAGAATAGCACACGACTCGGAAGGTCATGGAGGGTCTTCAACTGACTACCCGGTCTCGGAGCCGGCACCAACATCCTCATGTGGGGCTCGCCCTCTGGTCATGATGGGAGCTGTTATGGCAGTAACTGAGTTGGACCGGTTGAGCGCGATGGCCCGGGAACATGCAGACAAGTTTGGAAGGGCAAAGGAGGGGTCGCAGCTGAGTGAGGACCACAGTACAGTGTAGGTTGCGTCGTTACACAGAAACCATGAGCCGAGGCTACATGAGGCTGCTAATTGACTAGGGTTATTATTGATAGTGTGAATAGGCATAGAGAATATCATTGCTCAAAATCATGCAACGGCATAAGTAAAACTCGCCGTCATGATACATCGGCATAGTCCAACGCTTGCCGATACTCGCGTGGTCATTTTGATAAAAAACTAGAAGCCAGGCATTGTAGTGCATCCTTAGTCACGGGAACAGCCAGGCTCTCATGAAAATCTCCTAATTTGGTGTGACCCCTCGGTTCCGGGGCAAAAGCTGGGGTCTACTGTTGACGGCTCCGGGTTACGTCGGTGACTTCATTGGGGACTTCAAATGCCGACATTCGCCCATCTCCAAGAGCCGACAGCTACACGAAATCACGACATTCATTCACTCCTACACTTATCCTCCACGTCTTGCTTAAGTTTTCCAATCCGATTACATCCTCAACGTTCCTTTTTCGTTAGCCTTACACAATGTTTCGCTCTGTCGTAAGGACATGCGCGCGCAAAAGCGTTGCTCCCATGAGACCATTGGCTATGAGGAGCTTCGCCTCGGCAAATGGCCCGACCTTTAACTGGGAGGATCCTCTGGCCTCAAACAACCTCTTGACAGAGGAGGAGCGAGCAATTGGCGAGACTGCAGAGCGTTACTGTCAAGAACAATTGGCCCCACGAGTGCTACGTGAGTGTTGTACCCTGCAGCTTCTAATGCCCACGCTAATGACCTGCATTCAGAGGCTTATCGTGACGAAAACTACGACCCCAAGATCCTCGAAGAGATGGGCGAGCTTGGTCTGCTAGGTGCAACAATTGAAGGTTACGGTTGTGCTGGTGTGTCATCCGTCGCTGGAGGTCTCATCACACGAGCGGTCGAACGTGTCGATAGTGGTTACCGTTCTGGCATGTCTGTTCAGTCCTCTCTTGTCATGGGTGGCATCTACGAGCATGGATCACAAGAACAAAAGGAAAAGTTCCTCCCTGAGATGGCAAAGGGTAAACTTCTTGGCGCCTTTGGTCTTACAGAGCCCAACCACGGCAGTGATCCTGGTAGCATGGAGACGGTGGCCAAGCCTCATCCTACTAAGAAGGGGTACTACTCACTGAGCGGAGCAAAGACTTGGATCACAAACAGCCCTATCGCAGATGTGTTGATGGTCTGGGCTAAGCTCCAGGAGACCGGAAAGATTCGCGGTTTCCTGGTCGAGAGAAAGGACTGCCCTGCTGGTACTCTTGAGACACCTGCTATCAAGAACAAGAACGGCCTGCGAGCCTCAATCACTGGCATGATCCAGCTGGATGATTGTCCAGTCCCCGAGGCCAACATGTTCCCCGAGATTGAAGGCCTCAAGGGCCCTTTTAGCTGTCTCAACAACGCCCGCTATGGTATTGCTCTCGGCGTCATGGGCTCTCTGGAGGACGCCATCGCCCGCACGCGAACATATGCCCTCGAGCGCAAGCAGTTCAAGGGAAATCCCCTAGCCAAGTACCAGCTTGTGCAAAAGAAGTTGGCTGACGCAGCGACGGATGCAGCATACGGCACTCTTGCCGCCATCCAGGTTGGACGTCTCAAGGATGAGGGTAAAGCAACCCCCGAAATGATCAGCATGATTAAGAGACAGAATTGCGACGCGGCATTAAGGAACGTGAGAGTTCTGCAGGAAGTGTTTGGAGGAAATGCGGCAAGTGATGAGTATATGATTGGACGACATGTCTCAAATCTATTCGTGACGCAGACCTATGAGGGTCAAAGTGATATCCATGGTGAGTACTTTTTGCTTGTCTCCTTTCTGAAAACGGATACTAACAAAAGCACAGCTTTAATCTTGGGACGAGCCATTACTGGTATCCAGGCATTCGTCTGAGTATATGTCATGTGGTAATGGAAATCGTGCACCTGAACCTAGCTATAGCGACGATCCCGATAGCTGGAGTCATGTTGAACAAGCATACAGTCATAGCATTTGTTGATTAATAAAAGCCAAAGCGTACCGAAAGGGTTCGAGCAATGAACTGGAAGAACCATCTAGAATATGATGCGTGTATTGTGTCGATAAAGGTGCTATTGAGTAAAGTCTGATGAATCACAGGCTAAGCGTGACAAATGACTCTGGCCTCCCAAGACCCAAGACCCAAGACCTCGGACTCTGCATTACTCAACCCCTGTGTCTTTGAGTAGTCCCCATGATACATGCTTTGATAATCCATGTTCTATTTGGCCACCGCATGTTTTTTCTCCTCAAAGTTTCCTCGCTTCCAATAACATTCGATAGGATTAAACTACTTTTACGGTCAAGATTGAGAAAGATACAATATCGATGACAAAAGACATCCATATGAGGTAAACAGGGGCAAAATATAGAAATTTGCACAGCCTTATCACTGCCCGACCACGACGTGGTGTACTGAAGAGTGCATCTTGCAGGCGGTTGTTTAGCGCGTGGGTACCTATCCGCCTACTCCAATTCGCCCAACTTGTGGCGGTGTTTGAGGATTTTTCCGTTTGATTTTTAGGCCCCAGCCAACTGGGCCACAGTTCCAGTTGGGTCCAACTTTCACTGGGCCTACACACATTTTGACACGAAGAAGAGGAAGAAAAAAGAGAGGGAAAACCTGACTTTTCGGGCTGCCATAATATTCACTGGTAACTGACGGGGCACTGACCACTAAACCTAACCACTGAACTGACCAGTAACCACCAAGGCCACCAAGGTGAACCGACCACACACAGAGTCCCAGTCCCAGTCCCAAGCCAGCCAGCCAGCCACTCCTGTTGTCTTTCTTCCCGCCGCTTCCACCCCCCGACCCTTTCAAACTATTTTCCTTTCCGGCCCTTTGCCTTCGACCTTTCCTTTCCCTCCTTACCCCATCTGACGGAATCCACCACCACACCTCCAAATCCCGCCTCTTTCTTCTTCCTCTTCAGCCTTGACTGAAACTTGTCAAAAACAACATCATTCCCCTCGACGACTACATCACTCTTACCGTAAAACCAACTCTACCTCACACACCAACACTCCTCTTGTTCTTTTATTAAAGAACAAGATCATCTCTATTGCAGTGCGTTCCTCTAGTTGCCCGCTCTTTCTCTCCCGACCGCCTCGCACGTACTGACGCCTTTTCCCTCTGAACAGATTCGATTGCGATATCTCACATCACAACCACACATATACCCCATTCACACATCACAAGATGGCTCTTAAGCGCATCAACAAGGAGCTCACTGATCTCGGTCGGTAAGTCAAAACTATTTCCGAGCCTGTTCCCTGGAGTGAAGGATCGAGTTGAATACCACAAGACGTCAGTGGGGCGCTGGTTGAGCGGGGTCTCTGGCAAGGCTTGACCGACGATGGCATTCTCTGCGATGGTCAAAAAAAATCGATATGGGGGATATTATTTTTTATCGACGAGATCCTTGAGACTGACTGTGATTTTAGTGACCCTCCCTCTTCATGCTCTGCCGGCCCTGTTGGCGAGGATTTGGTAGGCAGAACCCCTCCCCCGCTATTGATAAGCACGCTGTGGCAGGTTATCATGACTCAACCACAACAAAGCCATTCACCAGCGATGAAATACTATTAAATAGTTACTGACATGATTGAATGTAGTTTCACTGGCAAGCTACTATCATGGGACCTGTGAGTATACATCCTTTGTCGAAGAAATCGTGCGGCTAGATAAGCAATCATTGTGGCGATGCACACGGTTTCCTCCATGGCAGGACTGTTGCTGACAATATCGAATAGAGCGACTCCCCCTACTCTGGCGGTGTTTTCTTCCTCGCTATTCACTTCCCTACCGACTACCCTTTCAAGCCTCCTAAGGTCAACTTTACCACTCGCATCTACCACCCCAACATCAACTCTAACGGCAGCATTTGCCTCGACATTCTGCGAGACCAGTGGAGCCCTGCGTTGACCATCTCTAAAGGTATGCCAGATGACATGATTATCTATAATGCACGTGACGCTAACTTTGATAGTTCTTCTCTCCATCTGCTCAATGCTGACGGACCCCAACCCTGACGATCCTTTGGTTCCCGAGATCGCCCATGTCTACAAGACCGATCGACCCCGATACGAGGCCACGGCACGAGAGTGGACTCGAAAGTATGCCATTTAAGATGATCTTACGGGATGGGCGCAGTTAGACGTGGAACGGATTCCCCTTTTTTTGTTTTTAACGAAGACGATGTGGAGCCGAACCGAAAGGGAGCTTCACGTGCGGTTGCGAGATGGCCTTGATCATTATTGTTGTGACGGACGTTGTGTCGATTTAGACAACATCTGTACAACGGCTAGCGCAGCAGGAAGCGACAGTGATGGTGGCTCAGCGGCGACTGAGGGGAGGAAAGCCGGACCAGACAGACAGGCGAGCACTTGAGGGATCACATGCGACTGGGTCTTGGGTTTGCATTGACGATGTGTTTAGCATCCAGAATCAGGCAGCGTATACAATTTGTCTCTTGACGTGAGGGTTCTATGTGCTCAAGTGAGGTCTATGTTTTTATTTGACATGTGAATGCTGGACTACGCGAGAGGCAGTATAAAAGTACATTGTAGTCACGAATTGGTTATTGGAGGATTTTTTTTTCTCTTAATACGTCATGGGTTTATTTGACATCAGATTTTCTCTTTCGGCCTGGTGGATAGGCGCCAACATGGATGGGTGTTTTGCATTTGATGTGAGCGGAAAGCGCAGCATGACGCGCGCTAAGAAAAACTGCAAAGATCGAAAGGTTGACTGAACGGGTGGCAGTGAACAAGGATGGTGAGTTTTAAAATTGAAGCATAAAACGTAATGAATAGAGCGTAACTGGATAAAATAGACCGTCTAGCCGAAGATGTAAGGCTGGCAGGTGTTTTGACGAGGATGAAACGAAACTATATGGATTTGGGGACGACGTTTGATGAAATGTAGATCTTATATGGGTGTTAAGAGGAATGTAACCGTTTTAGAGGCATAGGTGTTTGGGAGGTGTTTGATAGTTGGGATTTGAGGTTGGTAAGGATGGGTGAGAGTGAGAGTGGATAGTCCTGGATGTGATTCATATAGTTGATATGTAATATCATAACTTGGCATAGTATAGATCTTGGTAAGTCAGCCTGGGTCTTGTGCTTCTCTCGATTTTCTAGGTAGCCGTCGATGGTTCTACAATGTGTTCATTTTGTACACTGTACTATGTAGACGCACGGTTCTAACCTCTGGTCCATCATCATCGTCTTTCCTTTGCTCGACCTGCCAAACTTCTCGGAAGCGTCCGTTCACGACGAACCTGAAAACCCACCTAATCACGACCCTAGACGAAGAATCCCTCCACTGTCTCGGTGCAACATGCTCAGAACGGCTTAGTGTCACAGTGAAGGAAAAGAGCGGCGGCCAGAAACCTGTAACAACGGGGTTTCAGACTTTGGCAGACCAAGACGGCGTTGGAGCCAATCAAATCGAAATGGGTCTTGGTATACCAGTCGGCATCGAACCATATATAAGGTGGTTTTTTGCTAATTCTTTCTAATTTCGCGAAATGGGAGTTTGGATGACAGGTAGGGATGTTAAGATGGAGATTCTTGAAGCGTAGAATGCAAATTAATTGGTGGCGAGTGTAAGGTCAAATGAATATTACGATGGTGGTGTTGTGGACAGCATAAAATAGAAGTGTGAAGCAGTCTCTGAATCATGTTTGGAAAAAGACTTTCATCGTCTCGTGCTAGTTTCACATGGTGTGTTATCCGTTCAACTCAAACAATGCCATTGTTCAACTCCGTTCCAACCAGAACCAGATCTGATGTATTATCCTCTTGATTACTATTAATTTAGTACCCAGTACTCTATAATACTGTAAAGTTCAGTTATCAACCCGGTAAACACATCACAAGAGATTGTCAACTCAAAATTAAACTATACGTACCTTACCAAAAACACAAAAAGACAATCATCTCCGGTCCCCGCCTGTCTATTAGTTCCCTGCATCTGCTCATCCAACAGAGAACAAGGGGGGCGCTCAGGGAATTTGGCGTCGTCTCGAACCATTTTCTGCAAGGTACATTGATGGTTTGGTAGGGGTTTTGAGTGAGTATCAGGGGGTTCACACATTGTCTGGTGGTTTTAACGGGAGGTCTAAACTAGGTAGGAACCATAGGGTGCCCCTTCCGCCCCTTGCCCCTCCTTGAACCTTCTGCCAAACCCTTGCTCACATGGGTTTTTTTCTTGCCCATGTCATGTCGTGAGCTTCGTCCTCTCTACTCTAGTTCTTTTTCTATTCTTCCAATTCTCTCCTACTTTTCTTTTCCCTGTCTTCTTCTGTGTGCGGTTTACTTCCTCATGTGTGTATATTTGTGAGAAACAAGCTTCATCGGTTGGAAGGATGAGCATTATCTTCAAGCTCTAGACAGCATCTTTCATTCTCTGTTTTAGTTCTACTATTATCTTTACTACTTACTTACTGTCCATACACGTTGGTTCAGGACCGAGCCACTTCCTCTTCTTTCAAGTCAACTACTCCATTCAGCTGGATCTGAATAGCAACAACCATCGAGTACGAATACATATAACCGACTAGCCTATCTAAAGGACTTGCACAGATACCCAATCGCAAAAGCGACATCGACAATGAATTACGAACTCGGGAATTACGGGGAGAAACCCTCGGAACGAGCAAGATGGTCGCCTCTCACCAGAATGCTTCTCTCTGGAGAGATGACGCAGGAGAAGCAGCAGGAATTGTCTGCTCGGGAAAAGTTTGATCGTTGGATGATTAACGAAGGATACCGAAGAGTGTAGGTTGTCTTCACACATGTATATGAATGGCCCACTAACTTGCAACAGCTTCGTCTTTGTTTTTATGCTCCTCCACGCCCTCATCTTCTCATTCGCCTGCGTTCACTACTCCATGAAAGAGAGTCTTCAATCTTCTCGCGACAACTTTGGCTTCACCTTTGTCATTGCTCGTTCGGCTGCTCTGGTCCTCCATCTCGACGTCGCAATTATCCTGTTCCCCGTCTGCAGAACCCTCATCTCCATGCTTCGTCAGACCCCTCTTAACGGTATTATCCAATTCGACAAGAACATCAGCTTCCATATTGTTACTGCTTGGTCTATCGTCTTCTGGTCCTGGGTTCACACCATCGCTCACTGGAACAACTTTGCTCAGGCTGCGGCCAAGTTCAACCTCGGTATCTACGGATGGCTGCTCGCCAATTTCGTTACTGGACCAGGATGGACGGGATATATCATGCTGATTGCTCTCATGGGCATGGTGTTTACCTCCACGGAAAAGCCCCGACGTGCCAACTATGAGCGCTTCTGGTATACTCACCACATGTTTATCGTTTTCTTCTTCTTCTGGTCTATCCACGGTGCCTTCTGCATGATCCAGCCCGACGTTGCTCCTTTCTGTGTCAGCATTGGTTCCTCAGCCATTGGCGTCTTCTGGCAGTACTGGATGTACAGTGGTTTCTGCTACCTTGCCGAGCGCATCGCTCGTGAGGTCCGTGGCCGCCATAGAACTTACATCACGAAGGTTATTCAGCATCCCAGCAACGTCTGCGAAATCCAGATGAAGAAGGAGCACACAAAGACTCGATCCGGCCAGTACATCTTCTTCTGCTGCCCGGCCGTTTCCCTGTGGCAGTACCATCCCTTCACTTTGACGAGTGCCCCTGAAGAAGACTACATCTCAATTCACATTCGTTGTGTTGGTGACTTTACCAAGGCTGTTGCCGGCGTTCTTGGATGCGAGTTTGACAAGAAGAAAGACTCTAGCAAGGTTGTTGGTGTTAACGAGAACAACGACAGCCAGAGCGACCCAGCTCTTCGACGGGTGCTTCCCCGCGTGTACGTCGACGGCCCCTTCGGCTCTGCTTCAGAGGATGTTTTCAAGTATGAGGTATCGGTTCTCGTCGGTGCTGGTATTGGTGTCACACCATTCGCCTCCATCCTCAAGTCGATCTGGTACCGAATGAACTACCCCCAAAAGAAGACGCGTCTGTCTAAGGTTTACTTCTTCTGGATCTGCCGTGACTTTGAGTCATTTGAGTGGTTCCGTTCACTTCTGCTCGCTGTCGAAGCACAGGATCTCGACCACCGTATCGAGATTCACACCTACCTCACGGCCAAGATCAAGGCTGATGACGCAACAAACATTATGATCAACGATGCCAACGCCGACAAGGACACCATCACCGGCCTTCGAAGCCCGACCAACTTTGGACGACCAAACTGGGACATGATCTTTAGAGGAATCAGGAAGTTGCATAGCCCTGCTGAGGCAGGAGTCTTCTTCTGTGGTCCCAAAGGACTGGGTAGTGCACTTCATGTGTACTGCAACAAGTACACTGAGCCTGGGTGAGTACCAAGACTTGTGGTCATTCAAAGTTCATCAGCTAACCATATCACAGATTCTCTTTTGTCTGGGGCAAGGAGAACTTTTGAGCGGCTATTTCTGAGCGTGTCTTTTCTTACGTCTTACTTTTACGGAGTGATTTAAGCCTAGTCTGGGGAAACGAGATTTTACAATCATGTTGGTATCGAATATTAAACAAATCAAGACTATCTAATACATGAGCCGTTGAGGTTCTATAAAAAACCAAGCATTGCCAAGAAGTGGCAACTGCCATGTAAATTCTTTTTGGAGTTAGTATGGAAATTCTAGAATATCCAACGTCAGACAGAAGTTGAGTTTTGTGGCTGGTCAGCGGACATTACTCGGGCATTTGTGCTGAGAGTCATAAGGCAAGGAATGTAGGGGCGATGAAGTTAACAAATTGAAATCTAATTATGATCCCTAATTCAACTTGCATGCAGCAGCGGTGGAACGATGGCGAGCTGGCACTTGGGGTCATCTTAGTCGCCGAACAAGTAAGTTGAGTGTCAGGTCAGTCGATATCAGATGCATGGCAGATGGATTTGACATGAAGCCCGATGACAGGTGATGGCTGAAAGTCTCAGGCACAGAAGGGTCGCAGCAGATATAAATGTGGTGGCTTGCTGGTATGCATCTAGACTCTAGGAACAGGTGTTTGGCTAAATTTAGATGTGCATCTGTTGCAGATTGTGGCATCGACCGCAAAGTGGTCTGGATGACTGGTATGTAGATGGAGGCAAAGCTGACTCATTTTTTGATGTGATTTCAGTGCGGTATTAATGAGGTGAAGGATGGAATGACGGGTATCGGCTCTTGATTAATATTTTAGTAGATCGTGTCGTTTACTGCTTACAGATTGATGATGGAGGTTGGTGTGGTAGGGGGAGGAAGTCTGTGGGAGCAGTGACAATAGCCTCGCATGACGGTAGAACCGTTTCGATGTAACATTACAGCCAGTCACGCATGAATAAGCCTGACTGATTGCAGCTGGTCTCGTGCAATGAACCGAGTTTATTGTTTCCCATTTCCAAATTAAGCGAGATCCCTGGGCGCAGCATGTCTGGGCTAGACTGTGTTGGGAAAAGATGCAGGACAAGTTGATTGTCGCAATGGGTTCTAATTTCAAGTTTATGGGCACCTGTTTGTTTGCCCCCGTCGGAGTGACATGGGGGGTTTTAAGCAGAGAAACCAAGGGTCATGATGTTTGAATTGATGTCATGTTTGAAGAATGGAGGGGGGATCTAGAGATTGGGGATTTGATAATGGATTGTAAGGCAGGTTTTCTATTAAACGTTGCAATTGCAATTGCGGTCCTGGACCTTTATGACAACTGGTTCCTGATAAATTGGGTTCCCGGGCGCCGCCATCAAATTTGTCGGTTGATGACCTTTAATTGCTACCTCGTACCGAGCATTACCTGCCGTTGTTGGATATAATCGCCCATCGTAGGCTGGCTACCTCATTTCATGTCCTTGCTGAACACATTAGCACAACGATATCATCACGCCGAGATCAACTCATGAAACAACAAGGAGAAAGAAGAGAAACCAAGAATTTGTATAACGAGATCGACAACTTTTCAAGCATAAAACGAAAGAAAATCTTGATGAAAGGAAAAAAAAAAAAAAAAACAACTCGACAAAGTACTAGTGACAGAGCCAATATGTAGACCTCGTATACTCCATTTCTTTTTGCCCCCCCTTTTTAGTTCCAGGGGGGATGTGGTTTAGCGTCGCGGTGCATGTGTCCAGCGCCAGATTATTTGTGAGGCTATGTCAGGAATAGAAAATGGGGACCGGACTAACCCAGAAAGAAAAGAAGAAAGAAAAAAACGAATAGCGGCCGTCCCTGGCCCTTCCCTTTGCCGCGGTTTCCCTCTTTTTCACCTGAGGATCTTTGCAATATAGAAAGGTCATGTGTTGGAGGTGTTTGGACATGGGTACGATGATCATGAACAATGGGATTGACGCAGCTGTGGTTCAAAATATTTTGATACATAGAGTGAGGTTTATTGTTGTCGAGCATGAACACACACATAACACAATAGACAATCATTATTAAATCGAATCCCATTTTGCAATTCAACTTGCGAATCTATCCACGCCGACCACTTCCTCTTCTAGCATTCGTCATGTACTTTGCCATCAGGTACCGTCTACAAATCTCCGTACAACAACGCGTGTGCACCCTCCATCTTGCACATGATTGATCCAATCACAACTCGCCCCGTCCATCCGTCCAGCCAATCTCCCTTCCTACCGGATTCCCCATGCCACACTCGTATGTGTGTGTGTGTACATGCGTTGTGAGTGTGTGTGTGTGTCAGCGCTCTTGCCGTTTTTCTCGTTCCTTAGCGTGAAGGGCTTCTAGACAACCACCCATTCTTGCGTTTTGCCTACCACATCCTCTCTTTTTCCCTCTCCTCTGTCTCTCTTTTTTTCACTCCTCCCCCCAGCACACCTTGAAATCCTTCTTCTAAGATCCTGTCGCTCTCATTTTTTCTTTTCCTTTTCCTCGCCTCTCGTTACTTGACTAATTATCAATATTTCCTAGCTCTTCTCTTCTTTCGTTGTGTCTCTTTTCTACCATTTCCTTCAACCCCCTGATCTAATACACCTAAATCTTCGAATCGTTGGTCGTTCATTCGGCGCGCTCTTCGACGTCCTTTTCGCTTTACCTAAAAGGTCCCCTATTCTTGGCGGCCTCAATCTCGAAAATAACCGCGTCACCTCGAATATACCTTCCGAATTCTAGATATCAACCTCTTATACTCGGGTTCTAGCTTCTATTATTCTCCTGGGTTGACCCAGCGAACCCATCATCACTCGAACCTCACTTGTCAATACTCAACACTAGTTCAAAATGAAGGTCCGAGGCCTCTTCCTCCTGAGCTTGGTCGCTTCAGCTCAAGCAGCAAACATCTTTGGCCGCCAGAACACTGCAAGCGACGACGATACCACCGACGCTACAACCGCTGTCGTCGACGAAACCACTGCTGAGACCACTGCCACTGCTGATCCCCCAGCCGACACAACCACCGATGAGCCTACTGTCGAGTCCCCTACAGACTCTCCTACGGAGTCCCCCACAGATGAAGGCACCACTACCACGACGGCTGCTGGCGATACTACGATAACTCGAACTGTCACCGTTACCGACGATAATGTCGAGACTGTTAGCCGATCGACAACCATCGTTCGAACCATTACTTCAACCATTCTCGTTACCTCTACTGTTTTCGAGACTGAGACCATCACTTCCGACGGTGATACTGCCACCAAGGTTGTTTGGGAGACGTCGACAAGTTGGGTCAACGAGAAGCGTAACTTGGCCCCTCGAACCGTTGCGCTCGAGGCCATGAGCGTCGATGCCCAGCCTACTGCCACCTCGGTCCCTGCGGATTTTGTCAAGCCGGATCTCGACCTTCGCTTTGCTCTTGTCAAGCGCGGTGTCCTAGCTAAGCGTGCTACCGTTACTGAGGTCGTCACAGTCACCGACAGCAACGACAGCGGCACCACCGTTTATGCCTCCATCACCAAGGCCGTCATCTCAACCGTTACCTCGCAAACCAAGTCGACCAGCACCGTCACGGAGACTGAGAACGCCGGTGCTGCTACTACCACTACCGTCACCAGCACACTCGTTGTCAGGTCTACTCGTGTCACTACCGGCGTTGTCCAGACCGCCACTGCCATTCCCTCAGGAGATTACGGTCCCGACGAGACCGCTACCGCTGACTCTGGAGACTCCACGGGTTCTAGCTCTAGCGATGACGGTGGCCTCTCAACCGGCGCCAAGGCTGGTATTGGTGCTGGTGTTGGTGTTGCTGGCCTTTTGGTCATTGGCGGTCTCATCTGGTTCTGCGTCAAGAGACGTCGCAACGAAAAAGTTGACCACGATGACATGTTTGGTTCTTCCGAAGTTCCCGTCGGTCCCTCGCACGGCGGAGGCCCTACGACCCCCAGCATGTCCCAGGCTTCTCCTGCCGTTGCCGCCGCCGGCCTAACCCCCAGCCGCAACACAACCGTTGGATCTACTCCCGAGGGTTACCGTGGAACAGCCGCCGGCGATGGCCGTGCCGGATATGCCAAGCCCATGTACCCCAAGCACAACAACTACGTGCCTGTCAGCCCCGAGACAAACTACACTCGTACGACTAGCCCCAACACATTGGTTTCGCCATCAAATGACGCTGCTGAGCTGGCCAGCGACAGCGGTGCGACAAGATGGCATCAGGACAACGCGGCCGAGATTGACGGCAGCCAGGTCCACAATCCTCATGGCTCAGCCCCACCTCCAAACGTCTTTGAGATGCCAGCGCAACCATACAGGTAAAAGATTGGACGGATATTGATTACAAGTTGGTGATGGCGCATGCGAATTCGCAAGGATAGACAATGACATGGGATTGTCAGAAACGCGAGCTTCAATACGGCTCGTGAATGAGAATCATTGTGGAAATGGGGAGTAATAATGTCAGATACCGTACATATGCCATAAATATTTTCTTTGAGTCGAACATGATTTGTCACATGGCGGATGAATTGAGTGGACATTGTCTTTTAATTGTACTGCATATGTATACGATTGGATACATGATGTTGAAAACATGGTAATTCTAATGTTAATGGAGTGTATAGTGTGGCCAGTGACAAGCTAGATTTGGCTTGTAATGTTCCACTGATATGTCCATAGACTGAGTATTCAATAATTGATTGCTCTAAACTCGTGATGACAATAGCCAAGAATAACTTCAGTGATGGGGTTTGATTGACTCGAGAAGATAGCAACTCTATGATTCAACTCGACAACAACTCTGGCCGATCAATGTCAGGGAGCCAATGACATTAACAAGTCATTGAGAGCTGCCTTAACCCCTTTTAGATGGTGAAGAATGCAAAGACGTCAACAATGGTTGAATCATCAGCTTTAGCCGTCAATCGAAAGAAAAGAAGTGATTACGAAATTGTGTCGCAACTATGGTTTTATCTCCTCGCCTCTCTCCCCCTCTCTCTCTCGTTATCCTTAGTGAAACTGGACGAGACTTCCGGTGCAACCCCCCTCCGAAACACAACTGTCAGAAAAAGAGTCATTGGAGTCTTTTCTGTCGTTGTGTGTTCCCGATACAACCCGAATGACCTGATTATTTCCTCCTCGTCGTTGCGGGTATATCTCCTTTGGGTATAACAGGTCGATTTGGGCGATGAGTGGTTTACATGTAGTTTTATTACAAATCATAATTCTAGACTTCCATCAAAGGAATTACGGTAGAAATTTGGATCGAGAAGAAAGCGAAAGAGATTGGGAATAGGTGAGAGAAAAAAAAAAATCTGGACCCAGCTCATGTGGCGCGGGGTCCTTATTTTTTTCTTCAGTAATTTTCTATGACTACTATTACCTTTCCTTCAGTTATAGATTTATCTCTCTTCACACCTTTACATCATTGTTCGTACCTCTTCCATTGTATGATCTTTATTTTCTTGACTTAGATTGTTAATTGGGGGTTTGCATTAACTGAAGAGAGAAGAATACAAAGGTAAGTTGTTCCATCTCGTTAATATTCATGACTAACATTTACATAGATCGTCCAGTCATGGACTCAACTCCAGATAACCACAGTCTCAGCGATGGCGTCCCTGCCATTGCCAAACCAGATGAGCAGAAACTGGTTCGGAAGATGGATCTCCACATCATCCCTCTCATCATGCTTCTCTATCTCTTTAGTTTCCTCGACCGCGTCAACATCGGCAACGCTCGTCTCTACGGTCTTGAGGAGGATCTCGGTCTCTCGCCTCAGCAGTTTCAGGTTTCTGTGTCGATCCTCTTCGTCACGTATCTCTTGTTCGAAGTCCCCTCGAACCTGGTCCTGAAGCTGTTCACGCCGAGAAGGTGGATTGCTTTCATCGCTTGTTCGTGGGGGTTGATTGCTACGCTCACCGGGTTGGTCAACTCACACGGCGCTCTTATCGCGTGCCGACTACTCCTCGGTGCTGTGGAGGCAGGACTCTTTCCGGGCCTGACTGTGTATCTTACTTTTTTCTACACCAAGCGAGAACTGGCTCTCCGCGTGGGATATCTCTTTGTCAGTGCTGCCGTTGCTGGTGCTCTTGGTGGTCTGCTAGCCTATGGTATCGGACACATGGATGGAGTTCGTGGCATGGGCGGCTGGCGATGGATCATGATTATCGAGGGCATTCCTAGTTTTCTGCTGGGTTTGTTGACGTACTTTGCGTTGCCCAATGATGCTGAGACAGCCTATTTCCTCACTGAGTCGGAGAGGGCGTTGGTGCGGGTGAGACAAGCACGGGAGTATGGCAACACAGCGTCGAGTCGCGAGTTTAGCAAGAAGGATATGCTGTGCGCGTTCAAGGATTGGAAGGTTCTGGCGTTTTGTGTTGCGCAGTTTGGTGTTGATACCATGCTCTACGGTGAGTTGGATCTGGCACGGGCCTTGGCTGAACCATTGACTGACTGATTCCCAGGTTTCTCGACATTCCTGCCTACCATTATTAACGATCTTGGCCAGTGGACAACAGCAGAGGTTCAGCTCTTGACGGTGCCTTGCTACTTTGTCGGTGCGGCCGCATACATGTCTGCAGCGTTCATGTCGGACCGCATGCAGCGTCGGGGATTGTTCTGTGTGCTGTTTGGTGTCATCAGTGTCATTGGGTATGCTGTGCTGCTGGCAGATGTTTCGACTGGCGTTCACTACTTTGGATGCTTCCTCGTGGCGGGTGGACTATACGTTGTAGTTGGTCTTCCTCTAGCTTGGGTAAGTTTGTGTATCGGTTTCAAAGAAAGGGTTGACTGACTGGTTACTTAGCTGCCGACAAATTCGCCGCGGTATGGAAAGCGTACGACTGGTACCGGGTTGCAACTCACGTGGGGAAACGCCGCTGGTATCATGTCAGCTTTCATCTAGTAAGCCTCTTCCCTGTATCTTTGTGCGACTGTGTCACTAACGCCAGATTCCAGCCCTGTGCGAGATAGACCTCGTTATATTCGTGGACACGCCGTGACTCTGAGCATGGTTGCATTGGGTACGGCGATCTACGCCTTCATGTGGTGGTGGTACAGACGGGAGAACAAGAAGAGAGCGGCTGGAGAGATCAAGGAAAAGTATAGAGGGTTGGATGAGAATGAGCTCATGGAATTGGGAGATGAGAGTCCTCGATTCAAGTATACATATTAGAGGGGATGGAAGATATATAATATAGAGCTATAGAGATTGGAGGGTGGGCTTTCGTGGAAAGGTTAATGAGTTGATGAGATTGATGATTGATAATAAAGATAGAGAGGATGGTATTGATAAATATAGGGCATCGGTAATCTCACATTCATGGTTAGGAAAGTGCTGTGATTATGTGGCACGGGAATGTAGTTGTTAATACATAGTTGCATGCGTTATCGAAACCTGTACTTCAGTGTACCACACCCAGGTTCGTGTTGTGTGTTGAAGATGTTCCGAATACCCGGGTACCATAGGCACTACTAGTTCAGTGCTCGTTCAGTAGAAGACGAGTGAGGAGTGGATCCACTGAGAAGTCTGCCGGTTCATGCGATATATCAGAATAAAAGGGGAAGTAAAAAAACGACAGGAGACTCTGACAACAGCAGAAGGATGGAAGGGATTGCGATTCCTGTATATAGAATACAACAGCCTCAATGGTGTTGTTTATCTCGTGTTCTTGCCTGGTTGTTTAGAATCCTGTGAGACGGGATTGGCGATGATGGGTGGATATTTACTGTACAAGGGGATAAATATAGAACACGAAAAAAAAGGAACTGTCATCATATGATAGGTGAGTTTTTAGTGTGTGTATACGTAAGCCTTTAATGCCGTTAATGCATGATGATTCTGCAGATACGAAGGGAGTAGCAGGATGGTGATGAAGATGTATGGTTTTCTAAACAACAGATCTATTGTTGATATTGATGTTAGCTGTATCAATTGTGAGTGACAGTATATTCAGTGGCTATTCATTCGAGAATCTCGCTTCTTATTCCTCTTCAACGCCGAGGTATCATTTCATCAAGTGGATCATACAACAGGCCCTGTCCAAAGAATTAACATATGTGTATATGCAGGACTCGACTCTATTGTCCACAGTTATAGTGCAGGATCAGTAGGCTGTGTCCATGTAAAAGTAAATACAGGCAGTAATGTAATGCAATGTACATTTTTATCTATTCATTTAGGTTTCTACCGGCTCCTCAAGTAGCCCCCATGTTTCAGTGGTTGGAAGAGAAAACACGGTTGGGAAGGGGGGATATTGCTTTGCTAGCTTGGGAATGTGTGGAGAGTGAGGACGTAACGTTGGATGGGATGCTAGAACCTACCGAGACCTACTCTATAGTACTTGTTACCTACTTTAGAGGAGCATGGACATGCTAAGTTATGCTGTGCTGTGCTATGCTGTGTGGTTTGACCCCCTTTCACTCTTGGCTTTTTCATTCTTCCTTCTTCTTTCCCATCTCGTTACTTTTTTTTTAATCCTTCGATCTTGCTCTTCTTTTTATTATCTCATACTCACCTTTTTTTGGTCGTTCAACTCGATCCTTCGTTTTTTCAGTTGATCGTCACAATACATACATTCGTTCATAATCCGGCCATCGTTTACTGAACCATACTTTTAACTATTACCGTCCATCTTCATCACGCTTCGTCTTTTCCCCATCACGAATCGACTTTCAAGAGAACATCATAAACATCATAAACGTTACATCTTAGACTTCATCACCATGGTCCGAGTCACTCTCAAGCACCTTCTCCCCATCGCTCTCCTCCTGACGAGCACCCTCGCCCAGAGCGACACAACCGACGACTCCGTCTCCAAGACAGCCGAAGAGAGCGAAACCACCGGTAAAGCCACGACGACAGCGACAAAGACGGAGAACTCTGCAAAGACTACGGCCACGGGGACAAAGTCGGAAGCCGAGAAGACAACGGAGAAGGCTACGACGACAGAGGCGGAGGCTACCTTCACATGGAATCCTTCGCAGCCTGCCACGACGGCTCCTGATATTCTGGGCGGTGCATCAAGGGGACAGGATTCAAAGTATTTGGTCCTGACGGTCGTTGTTGGTGTGTTGACAATGGGGATGGTGATGGCATAAATCACGATAATCATACAACCACAGGCCCTACAGCTGGGCTGATTCTACACCCTTCGTCACGAACCTCAATCGACTATGCTTTCATACTCGACAAAGCTCTTCACTCTCCCTCCCATCTTCATTTTCTAGATGGAACACATGGCGTTAAAGCGGATTCAGACTGTTACATTCGATCAAAAAAAAGAGATGGTCCAGATTCATGGTGGCTACTGAGACACTCTTTGCTCTTGTTTTTCTTTTTCGGGAAGGGGGCGAGTTAATAGGAATGGCATTCTAAGGGGTTTATTATTTTTGGAAGTAAAATAAGGGGGGGTTACGGAAGAAAGGTAGACGAACCTGGGGGAATGGATATAACTAATTGCATACAAAAACAAGCGAGAATTCTTTCCGGATGTCTTTCTCATGGGTGTTTTTTTTTTTTTTGAAGTCGTGTTAAAAAAGAACATATGATGTTGTCCAAGTGGTTGGGGATAATTGTACTATGTAAAGGTTGCCAACCCATTCGAAGGATAGTCAAGGGTTTATTGGAATGCGGTAGTACTCCGGTACTTGTGAGTCCTGTAATGTGAATCCTATTCCTGTCTTGCAAATGCTCGTATTGAGCCCATCTCTCAGTCATCCATTGTGGTTCGTGTATAGAATTTAGTGACTTGATGATGTTTCCTTTTCATATCCTACATGTAAACAGGCCGACTCATCCAACTTCACTCTTTGATCAACCACAACCTCTGTCCTGTACTGAGCACATCCCCAGTAAACCAATCACTCTCTCCCTATCGACGTCATACTACGTAGTAATCCCCCCCTCCCAGAACGTCTGTCATCCATCCAATCAATGCCCCACCCCCTCATTCTATCCACGGGCCCTATTCCCCAAAGCGGCCCTTCTCCAGAGGATGCTTGGGACAATCCCACGCTGAACTTACAGTGAGGCTGTAGTGGCATCACAGATCACAGGGGGGAGGGGGGGAGTAGCTAAGGTTGCTTGCTTGCTTGCTTCGCTGTACCTTGCATCCTGATCCTCATCCTGATCCTGATCTTTGTCTCATTCCCCCCTCTGACAAAAGTCAACTTGATCTTGTAACCATACCTGAGCTTTGACGTCGTTCCATTGTCCATTGACATATTCCTTATCGAATTAATTTGATAATCACTTCATCGTACACAATCCATCCACTTCGACTCCTTGCCCAAACCCTCTTATCGATTTTACTTGTACAACCCAGTTGAACACCATACTCATCGCACGAATTACAACAATATCACATACGACTAGGCACGACCCTCGATCGCATCACTCGATCAATCTCTGCGACAACATACGCCTCCTCCATCTAGCCCTTACCATCATCTCTCATCAATCCTCGACCTATTCATCATGACTCAAGCGTCACATCCGACGCTCATCAACCTCCCGCCTCCAGGCTCGAGGCCAGAGACCCCCTCTGAGATGCCGTGAGTGTCTTCTACCATGGCCTTACAGAAACAGGCATTTCAATTCCAGCTTGTTGCTGGTACAATAAAAAACATAACTAATCACCCGTTCTGCCATCAGGGGTACTCCTACTAGCACCACTACGTCACTTTCTGCCCTGTCGACGACCGCCATCAAGGACGGCCATCGCGGCCATTTCCCTTCAGGCTCCATGGGCCGCGGCCATCAGCACAATCCCTCCACTACCAGTCTCGAAGCCGAGCGCGCCGACCGTATCTCCCGCCTTGCTGGACTCGAGCGAGTTGCGACACTACGAGCACCCTCGTATCAGGCTGGCCATGGTGCCTCCGCAGCCTCACCCCAAACCACCCCTACATCCACCACTGGATTCCCGCCCAACTATCCAGCGTCGCAACATTTGACGCCTGCGTATTTCGATAGCAATGGACAGCCTGTTGCTGTTACTAAGATGAGCACAGTCGGGTCCGCCAGCGCTACGGAGAGTCATGTTGGAGAAGGCGACGACGGCCGAACCCAAGCTGGTGATCATGATGAGGATATGTTGAGCACAGGTACCAACTATCGCGAGGGCGGATCCGTGACAAGCATGGGAGGTTATCCTGACGCGATGGACGAAGATGTCGACGCCATGACCGGCCGCTCAGTTGGAGGCTACGAGGACCATATGAGTGATGATGGTTCGGCTTCACTTGTAGGTTTTGGAGAAGGTGCCGGCAGCACTGTCTCTGGACCCATCTACCACCGTCGAGCTGCTCCTCAGGCATGGGGGCTTGAACGAACAAACTCTGGACTCAGCGACGTTCGACGTGAGCAGCGAGACACACCCATGGGCGGCGACACACCACCCATCAGTGCAGCCGCCATGCAGGAACGTCGGGATGCCCGCATGATGGACGGTGTTGCCACCGACGCAACCACAGGTCACGGTTCAGAAGGCGAACCATTCGTGGACACGACATTTAGAGGACCTGTTCCTGTACCACAGGCTTCTCACCAGGCTTCTCCACAAACGGGTGCAGCTCATGAGGCTGCTGAGAGGATTGTGCAGAGACTTGATCACGGAGAGACGAGAGCACCCTCTTCAGGGTTGGTAGGACCTGGTCGAGGTGGTGAACCACTGGGGAAGTTCTACTTTGAAGGTGATAAGCGCGAGTAAGAGCGCCTATGGGCCTGGGGAAGCGTGGTCTCAATGGCCGGGGGGAACAATCGTTTTTGGTAGTGACCAGGGATACTATGTACAGTGTGGTCGAGTTTAGACCATACCAGACTCGCAAGGGGCTTGTTTGGCGGGGTAGGACTGTCTTGACGACTCGAAGAAGCTGAGCTATTGATTTTCACTATTGTCCCTTTCAGACAAGCAAGGGGGGTTTGGCCCGTGGTTGGTCATATATACGCAGTTATCATGATTAATGTCATGTATCTAGGCAATGGATTATGTTCTCTATGAGCGATATATACGCTGTATCCCTGACTCGAGTCTCACCACATGCCTAATTGTCGTCGATTAGCGCTTGGCACATCGATTACCTACGCGGCAAACAACTGCCGTTGGATAGTCTTTGAAGTCTGTGTAAACCAATGGGCTTGGGATTCTGAACAATCCCCGAGTCGGTGTTGCATGGGTAACAGGCTGATGTAAGATAGCATCCTTGCTCTGCGTGCTGGCGTAGTTAAGTATCTTATGGATGACCAGGGGGGTTCACTGGTTGTTGGCCGTCGAACAGCAGAATCCAACTGCATATCCTACGATGTCCTGGTTTTTTAGTACATCCAGGGTCTACTCTATCCACTTGTCTACATGGTATAATGTTTCTGCTTGGGTTCTGCATGCTTATACCATGCCGCGGTCAGATCAGTCCGCTTGTTCCATGTGATAAATGAGTATATATATGGACTCATGATTATTGCATAGATATTTCGTATTCACGTACTTGCATCATCTCAAGAACTCATCATGACTAGACCTACTATTATTCTCGTCCCCGGAGCATGGCACTCCCCATCCCACTACACCCCCTTAACGAACCACCTCTCTGACTACAAGGTCATCTCCGAGAAGCTCCCTTCTGTGGGATCGCCTTCGCCCAACGAGCAGTCTATAGCTACAGACGCTGAGTTCATTCGTCAGAAGATACTGCTTCCGGAGTTGGACAGGGGGAACGATGTTGTGGTGGTCATGCATTCGTACGGGGGACTACCTGGAGCAGCGGCGGTGAAGGGGCTGGGGATAGGTGAGCAGCTAGAAGGCAAGGGGAAGGTCGTTGGGTTGGTGTTCGTGTGTGCTTTTGTGCTGGATGAGGGGGTGAGCATCGTAGGTGTATCTCCAGGACAAAAGCTGGACGAGAGACTACTCGTTGATGTAAGCCTCCCCTTTCGTACCCTCATTCGTAGCTTTTCACTGACCGCCACAGGACTCCGGCCAAGCTACAATGTCCAACCCCTCTCATACATTCTACAACACTCTCCCCGAGGAATACACCACGTCAGCTGTCCAAGACCTCCAACCCCACGCTGTCGCCACGTTCAAGTCTCCAAACCCACCACCAGCGTGGAAGGACGACGCGTTTGACGGACGAAGGGCATATGTTAAGTGTCAACTGGATGCGGCCGTCCCTGTGTTCGTGCAGAGTGCGTTTCTGGAGGGGAGTGGGAGGGAGTGGAAGGTGCTGGAGTTGGACAATGCGGGACATTCGCCTTTTGTGAGTCATGTGGATGAGATCAAGGGGTTTATCGATGAACTTGTCGAGGAGTGGGCTTAACACTGGCGGTAATATCACAGTACAAGTACATGAAGCTGAAAGGAGTTTGATATAAAGCATCGTAACTTCAAGTCTGTACATTGTGTAGTGCAAACTTCCGACCTATCTGTAGCCAGTACTCTAGAATGTGCCAATCTCTGCAACACATGCATGACCCGAACCCAATCCCACGGGTTATCGCATCTGTACACTCTCCATTCAGAGGACCCGTGACACACTGCTGATGCTCCCCTCATGCCTGGCTCATAGCATATAGTCCAGCTTAGGATAACATGATATCTGTACATGAATGAAATATAATGTAAACGCCTGCCCTTGCCTCCCTGGCTGTGAACTTGAATCCTGCCACAAAAGGCCATGTCCCAATCCGGCCAATGCCAACCTAAAACCCTCAAGAAACCCCCATTGTTGATGACCAAATCAGTCAGTGAGACCTGGATGATGCACAGTCTCAGCTGTTCTATGTCTCCGGCGGCAATGTCCCGTTCAACACAGCGTAGACGCTCACTTTGCATCCTGTCCAAAGCATAAGCTTGTTTAGTTGTAATGAAACCCCGTTGGCTGCATTCCTCAATGAAAGGCTTCAAGTCTCGCAGATATAGTAGAAGATAAACAGACGAGTAAATATGTGTGTATCTCGATGGTAGTCGTAAAATTAAATAGTCGATAAGTGTTGCAAACATACGGTGATGTCGTTTTTCGGCATCCGTATCAGGCATAAGCCCCATTGAGTCCATCGGTAGCATCCTTAAGCGCAAGGAAAGTCGAGTCCCATGCGTCTGGCCACACCCTGCCAGTCCCATACTGACACCCAATCACCCTGTTCCATACATCTCCATACTTCTTCGAGAATCTCCATAACACGCTCACAGTTGCGAAGGCCGGTGTAGCCGCGTACCGCTCGGATCGCTCCACGTATACGTTCACGCTGACTAGGCTCGAAGCAGGCTGTGCCAATGACCAAACATGGGATGAGCAGGAGGGTTTGACAAGGGTCGGATGGTTTGATCGATTCCAGAATTGTCAACGACTCCTCTACAGCCAGAGTGATGCGACGGTCGTGATAAGCTGAAGGTCGACTGGGAGGTGGAGATGAAGCTCGCTCGGCGTGAGCCTCTTCAGAAGCTGCTGTGCCTTGCTCGTGCATCGAGTTGGTCCGGGAAGGATGACGAGACGAGGGCAGACTGTTTGCATTGCAGTTACTGATGACGGCATTCGGTGGCCTCGCCATAGTCACGGTAGCCATCATCGAAGCTCGACGAGGAGGGATGGGTGGTGCTGCTAATGGTAAAGTACTAAAGGTAGAGCGTCGGATTGAGGAAGCCGACGGAGGGTAAATGGTCCTGAATAGATAAACCCACATCATCTGCTTGTAAAGCAGCCCAACGCGATCGCGGCTGTCTCCTTGCGGCCACTGTGGTGACCACTCCTTTATGGCAGCGTCGATCTCAGCAGCTTGGTACAGACTCGTGTAGTCTACAAGAGGGTCAACAGATGCAGCCATGTTGGCGCGGATAGTGTTGCGTATGGTGGTGATCTGTGACAGGTATCTAAACAAACCGTCGGTAACACCTATCAGCTTTGGCGGATAGATTGATGGCGACGGCTCCCATTCCTCCGACGACAAGCGGTTGGTCATGGTCTCTGGGTGCCAGAACAGATCGTCGGCGTAGATGCAATACTGGAAGATCTCAGTAATAAACGAGTAGAATGCGTCGTCCTCGGGCGGGGAATGTTGGATGAGGGTCTGGTAGGCTTGAAGATGGACTCGATGTTCGCCTCGGGGGTTGCCGTCGGCAAGAGTCTGAAGTAAGAGACACAGCATTTGTCCATACCGTGCCGAGAGGATCGTCTTGTATTCTGGGTCATCCTTATCTATCGATTGGTCCATATCTTCGTATAGTCGTTTCATCGCTTCGTCGTGATGGTAGTCAGCTCGCTGTTGTAGAGACTCTCGAGTCGATAGAGGATTGTCGGCCAGTATTTTGGTTCCGCTTGGGGCATCCCAGTCGATGTGCTTGTTACTGAGTGCTAGAATAGAGTGCATGAGTCCCTGGTGCTTGTTGGCGAGGTTGAGGAGAATGTCCTTGAAGGCATTCTTGGACTCTCCCTCGACAGTCAGGACATTACTCAAATTTGCGATGTAGTGCTTCCAGAAGATCTTGTCCTCAGCTGTTTCAACTCCATGGAAGATGGGTTGCATGGTTATCACAGGAAGACTTTGCTTTCGCAGACGTTCTAATCATACGGTCAGAGACATCGCACCAGGCTGAGCTGACAAACATACCTTCTTCGGCTCTTTCCTTACCACTTTTCCAAATCTGCTTCTCATGGTACCCCTCACACACAACAGCGTTCTTCTCGCAGTTCATGCCTATAAATGTGTCAGCCTTGCTCATATCGAGTATCGAAGAAGTCGTAAATCGTACAGCGCGGTTTAGCCTCGTCACATTTCTTCTTCCTCTTTCGACAGGTGATACAGCCGGTTTTTGATCGGCCCTTCGTCACTTTGCTTGCATTGGCCACTGGGGTCAGCGGATGCTTGCGTGGTCGGCCTCGAGGTCGTTTGGGTTTAGAGTCGGTACTGTTGGCCTCGGATGGAAGTGTTGGTGGCGCAGGAGCAGCCTTGAGATCATCCAGATTGATATCGTCCTCGACGGGCTCAAGCTTTGGGACGGTCAAAACATCGTCAGATCCTTGCTCCCAGTGATTGTCCATTTCCACGTCTTCGGCCTCGATGCCACCGTTGCTCCATGAATCGGCACAAGATGAAGCAGCAGAGTGAATCATGGTCGGTGCTGAGGACATATCAATAATGCTGGGCGATATTTGGCCGTTCTGCAGTTGTGATGTCAAGGATGGGACAAGCCAGCGAGGTTCCATCAATGAAGGCGAGTGAGGTAGCATAGCTTCCCTGGCCTCATCGGAGGACATGCTGTGAGTGTCTTGCCAGGTCGAGTTCCTTCTTGCTGTGGCAAAGGCAAGAGGGTGTTCCATGATGAGTTGATATTAGGACCTGGGTTTCTGGAACCTTGGTATAGTATCGGTTGAAGGACCGAAGAGACGGCAGAAGTTGGTTTCAAGGCGACGGTGGCGGGCACCAGCCTAGATGAATAGGTTGCGGCACAAGTAGAGGAGGACCTGGAGATCTAAATGATTACGAGTCGAGAGGGAGCTGTGGAGACGGCAAGGGTGGTGGCGGTGGGCGTGCTATGTATAGGCGAGCTAGCTTCTCGACATCTTCACACCAATGGCCGATCAAGTCCCTCATTGACGCCCAGAATGGTCGGGCGGCTTGAAGATCGCAGATGAGCAATGTTGAAAGGAAGAAGCATAAGTCAAGTTGAGTTAGGTATGAAGACTAGAAACTAGAAAGACGGAAAGCATGGAGGGGTTGTGCGGGTGGAGAGGTCCTAGATGGAGCCTGGAGGCCAGGATCCAGGCTAGAGGTGACAAGGTGTGGAGGGGGGCTATAGATCCAGCCCAGCACTTGACATGGCCATTGGACCCCTCTGGGATTTGAACTTGAACTTGACGATGCCAGCCTTTCCGCAGCTTGGTAGTTGGATTCGTTCGTTGCAGTGTACCGACGGTGCTGTGCCGGTATCTCTGTCTATCCAGTAGCTCGATGGCGTGGCCTCGTGGCGAGCAAGCAAGCATCAAGCATCAAGCGAGAGTGAGAGAAAGAGAAAGATAGGGACTTCCAACTGCCACGGTTCTCATGAGTTATCGCTATCCACTTTTGCACCATTCAACCACTCTTGTCGCTCCAGCTAGGTATGTAAACGAGCAAAAGCCAGTGCTGCATCGCCCATGTCCATCCAAGGAGGGTCATGGAAGATGGCCTGCTCTAGCATATCAAACCTGGTTCATACTGAGCGGCTGACTGGCCGGATCTTCTTGGCTCCACGAAGTGAGATGGGGAGGGTTGAAGGGTCGAAGGGTATTGGCGCAGGTCCCCACTGAAGCTAATGGGGGGACGCCCAGGATTGTCCTCTTGATCCTTCGCCATACCCCTACTGAACTGTCGCTCGACACCCCCGCGCTAATCTTGGCGTTGCAGGGTCTTGAAGTCCCAGGCTGCACATTGGCCAGCTGTCTGACTCCCTAACCTGTCTGTAAGCCAGGTGGTGCTATGTCCAGGTGGTATGCCAGGTGGGACGTGGGATGAGATCTGCCTGTGATGCTTCTCCTGTTGGCTGGTTTGGTTGCAATGGTTAGAGACCACTTACTCATGTCAAGCATGAAGATGTGATGTGAAGTTTAAGAAGATGAATTGCATCATGGCGTAGTAAGCGAGATGGATAAAAGTTCAAGGTCTGAATGGGTTCTCTGATTGAAAGAGAGAGGTAGAAAGAAAATCAGTTAGCGACAACACAACACCTGACCAAGGTTTGCTCACAACAGAGGGAATTCCTGTCCATGATTGAAGTCGTGGTGGGGAGTCCAACCTCACCATGGTTCGACATTTTGATGCCCGGCTCCATATAATCACACGACAACCATGTCGACCACACTTTTTCGTTGGAGAAGAGTCTTGATCGTTTCGATTTTTTCATTCTTTTTCGACAGGCATACTTTTCAAATGCGGTTGCGTTCATAATGGATTTGTGACATATCTGTAGTATGATATCATGAGCTTTTGTTAAAGTCGACCAGTCAATTAGATTTCCCCCATATCATTTGTTCCAACCCTTGAATTCGCGTAGTTTTTTCCAACGGGCGTATTCGGCCAGTCGATAAGCGGTAAAGCTGAACGAACGAACAAACAGTCATAAATGCATGGGCGGCCGTGGTTTCAACCAAGATTTGTGTCGTCCCAACTAAAATAAAAACAATGACCAACACAGAAAATGCTGCCCAACACTTTTTCGATCTCGATTCTACGGTGAAGAAGTGAAGAGCTTAAATGTTTGCTATTGATGTTGTGGTACCACAAGTCAATCTGGATGAACTACCTTCTACCTACCTTCTTCCGTCTAGCCTCCACAATTGTCGTATCTGCCTTCCGTTTCCCTGAATAATAGATAGGTACCTAGGAATAAGCAAGTAGGTGCCTAAGTTGGTACCAATCTACTTCCCGCACGGGGAAGAGCATCAATTGTTCTTTCCATAATGCTTCGCTCGACTGATTCAACAGACTACCTATCATGGCATGGAAGGAAGTATGGCTCCTTACACGTCCACCATTTCACTTCACCTCACCTCATCTCAACACACCCTCCTCTCCACCTTTCCCACATCTCCGTCCCCCCGCTGGCAATCAACACCAAAAACCCGAACCTCCGTTCCTATAATCAAGGTCGACTCAATGCTTATCAATCTTGCTCATATGTGAAGGACGGAATTCAGGAGAAATCGTATTGCGCCAACAGTCGCGTTCCTATCATCACGGCCTCTAACGAAAGTTCTCTCTTGCAACACATCCATCCATCTTCGTAACCCTATTTTCATCGACCTTGGACAAACCACCTCAGCTACAATCCTACTGCAATTAGTGCACTCTAAGATGCATGCCGCTACTGCACTGTCATGTTAGCTATGCGCGGCCTTTCAAGGGCCCTGGAAATTTACGGCTTAAAAAATCCGCTCTGTGGTATTGTGCATCCAACACCATGACGAACAACTCCTGGCATTGGCGTCTTGTCTAAGTTTTTTCCCCTCTCTCCATCCTCCCAATAACTGTTCAACTTGCTTTTTCGGGCAACTTTGCACATAAGAGCCACCAACAATGGCTGAAGCTGGTGTCTCCCACAGTCAACCTCCTGCTCACGGATCTGGCAGTGGTCAAAGCGTGTAAATGTAAGACAAGGCTTGCTTGTCTGGTTAGTCGATCATCAAGGCTACTGTAGATGCTCCAGTCACTGATCCAGATTGCTCGATAGCAGGAATATATTTTCAACACCTCGATTTTCTCCGGAAGTGATGAACAATCAAAGACACTATTTGCCGCGTTGTTCCAAGCCAATGCAAGACTATGAGGCTATCAATCATCCGATGAGTTACTTTCGGCGATCTTGGGCTCAAAGCCGGCCAATTGATGTCCAGTAACTACCGAACTCAGCATCTTCATCCGACTCTAGCCTGCTCTGGAGCTCAGCAGTGTTTACTAAACCCTACGGGCTCTATTTAGTCACATCAGACGAGGCGTTGGGTCTCTTCATTCGAGATTGGGCCATTCAACAGACGACGCAGCTTTGCCTGCGCCATCGTCTCCTAGTTCGTGACATTTGCTTTTCTTGTGTGGAGAGACATGGATCTCTACGATGCAGCTCGCTGACTATGGTCAGGGACGTTGACCTGCACTAGAGCTTTGTGGTAGGATCATGGAGCAAGTTACACACACTGACATCTGCCAGGGGCACTATTCTACACCACGCAGTGCATACCTTTGTTGCTACTGTCAATGCCGAAGCACATTGACCACAACTCCAATAATACGAAGAATCTCTAACATGAGGCAGCTAGCTGGTTAGGTTGATCACACAATTTGAACCGTGTCCAAATAAAAGCAGGGTTTAGGCGTAGCATTGATACAATAGTCATTCTACACCCGGCACACTGAAAATGCGATGCAACAGTGGTGGTGTCAAGATTTGAGACATACACCTTGTTGTGTTTAGCCTGCTTGTTTCGATGGCCGATCCCCAGACAAAATATTGTCCTCTGCTGAATATGCTTTTACCCACCCAAACAATATTTATGAATGTTGTGGAATTGGTCATTTATGCTGACCTGGCCATAGTTACCAACAGGATACTAAACAGATATCTGTTTCCCTCTCGAAGATTACGGCCCTGCCATTCGACCCAACTAAAATAGCCGGCACAAGCTGAAGAACCATGCCAAAACCTTGTTAGCATTCGGAAGGCATTAGAAGCTCTGGACATGGTGTTCCATGTTAGGCAAGGTATCCCTGACTCGTCAACTGGAAACGCCATATTTCAAGAGACGAGCCCTTGACTGCAGCTATAAGGCGTTTTTGAGATGTAAGGCTCGGGTCAGCTTAGCGACGCCAAAGCATTCCTAACTCGTCTTACACCGCTCTGGTAGGAAATTACAAGACGGCGGTCTGAAGCCTTGGGAAGCCAGTAGTTTTGAGTTCACCGGTGCGCCAGTCAAGTGCGGACCGCTCACTGCCTCCCGTCTTTTTCCCTAGCCTGGTTGCTGGGAGGCCACTAACAGGTCAAGCAGATCAATCTAGATTAGCCACCATGTTTAGCTCGGAGACTCTTGTTGTTGCAGACGATACGTTGACGTCATGGAGAGGTTGCTGGGCGCTTTCAGGATTCAATTCTATGAGTAGGATTTCCGTATCCGCCTGCATTGGCTGCACGTTGTAAGTCAGGCAAGACACCTCTTGGACGCCAATGCCTTGGCTCGATGATGGCCGAACCAACACGACATGGAAGTAATCCATATTGTTGGTCGCTGCAAAAGAGATCCAGTCTTTACTGCTTGGCCAAGTCCCCTTGTTGTTCAGATGCTCGGTTCACGGGACCATGACTAGAGAGCTGTCGCGCTCGGGTATTTAATGAGATTGAGAGCGAAGAAACAAGTCAAGGACAGAGAAGCGGAGAGCACAGTCTGGACCTGCATCAACTGACACGCATAAAGTTGTCGTGCTTTTACTACGTTCACCGTACCTAACCCAGCTGGTCGCAAGTACCACACGTGCGCCGAACAGTCCGAGGACCCTGGTTGTCAGTTGTACAATAGAGAGTTGGGGCGATGTGAAGTGTATCTACCTGCGCTACCAACTCACGTACCGTCACAGTCGACCAGGTTCTTGGGCTGGCTCTCATGGCAGCTGAATCTGCATATGTTGAGCTGAAGGTAAAACTACGTGACAGTTGGTAACCGCTCCACTGACTGTTTTGAGTGTCGTATCATGGTATCTTTACTTGCCTTGACGGCCAAACTCAAACCCTAAACCCCAAGACGATGGGGATGGACATTTATCCAGTGTGTAAGTGGTTGGTTGTCTTGGGCCGCGCTAGAACAAGAGGCCACAGCCACTAATTGCTACTCGACAGGTAACAGCACGCGTTAGCATCCAAGTCCAAGTTGGGCTCATCCACCAGCAGTTGGGTCGCCAGGATTTCAGCTCCAGCCAGGGTCCAGGCTCTATGTCAAACACGGTTCTTTTGTCTGTGGTGATTCCTGATTGACTACCACGATCTACCAGGGAGTAGCCTCATGGCTATGGGCAGCTAATCGCTCTACGACGAACGATGGATGATACTGTAGCTGGGTAGACCGCTGGGTGAGGGAATGATGGTAGATCTCCCGCTACCGGGCCGGGGGGTGACCACCAAACGCCCAGAGTTCGAACCGGGCCGGAGAGAGGGTTCCCATTGTGGCAGAAGGATGCGGTGAGAGCGTCTTGGCGTTTCTAGCTGCTCAGCCCAGCTCAGCCCATCATTTCCATTCCTTATTTTTACTTGGCTCGTTCGTTGGCTGGCAAATGGATTGGATGGTGAAGAAATGCTGTTTGGTAAGTAAAGCGACCCTTATTTTTCTTCTTCTTCCTTCTTTCTAGGGCCAGAAAATTACAATAGGTTTGGAATATTGTATCGTCACCACCCAACCAACTAACGAACGGATGGTGGCTCTGTATAGGTTACTTGTGAGGAGAGAGACTGGCAAGTCAATACAAGTAGTGTTAGCTTGTAAGTGTGTCCCCTTCCTCCTCCTTTTTCTGGTTTACTTCCTCCCCTTCTTTTCTTAACCTCTTTTGCAATACATCAAATCATGCATTAAGGAGCTCGGTATGTCTTACCATGATCCTATTCTTAGGGGGTTTAAGGAGACTGGCCCAAGCTTCAGAAGCACACATCCCCGTATTAAAACCAAGAGAATGGGGCCCTCGGGGATTTTCTCCAGACCAGACCAGGTCAGGCTGGCTGATCTTTGATCCAGCATTAAATGTGCTGTGCAGTACAGGGTTGGGCATGGTCAGGCCAACCAACCAGGCCTTGGCTTTGGACAAGATTTTTGCCTGGGAGATGCACTTCAAACATGCCTTGACCCTGCTAGAGCATTTGATATCTGCGTAAAACTGCTACATACTCAGTGAGACATTGTAATGGAAGAAGCAATGCCAATGTTTTCGTTGATGCAGGACTAGCAAGAGGGGGCAGACAACTACGGATATCAGGCTCTAGGAGAAAGGGCCATAAACTGGCATTTCGATGCATTCTTGGATGCAGATGCCACTTACTACTGGAGTAGTACTTCGGGCCTTCTTCGCTGGTGATAATCAAGCCAACCACCATTGACTATCCCGCAAGTTGACCATTCTGGAATCAGCTACAATGTCGGGGTTTACCAATTCGGCATTGCCTAAAATGACAATTCGAAGTGCTTGCTGCATGCGTTCCCAGAGATTGCGCGTGGGGGGGTTTGGTATTAAGAGCTAAGGCTGCTTGTCAGATTTCCGGACCAAATGAACTGAGCACCCCCTTGTCGTTGGCCTTTCCGTTGACCCTCTCTGTATTCACACTCGTGAGGTTGAGCTGTCGTTGGCTAATCTTGCTGTCCAGTACCCGATGATCCGAACTGTGAGGCATCAGACAGCTCAGAAAGAAGACGAAGATATGCAACCATGGTTCACAATCATTGGTGCGCCTTGAGTCAGGAGTCTGAAAGTGTGTTAATGAGGGATACGATCAACAGCAGAGGATAAGTGTATCAACGTGAGAGGTTATAACAAGCCAGGCTAATGACTGAGAAAGTGACGAGTGCATGATTCGGGCGTTGGCCGAAGAGTTACAAGTTGCAGTAGTTGATTATTTATATGATTAATTACCAGCGACCCCCTTGAAAACCTTAGCAAACGATTTGACAGTCACTGGTCAGTTGGCACACGAACGACGAGCTAGCGGCCAACCAACTCATCTGAAGTTTGAGCAGATTAAGCAGAAGCGAAGGAAGAAGAGGAAGAGGAAGAAGAAAGGAAATACCCCAGACTCCCGGACTTCCCATAATGGGGATGCGATCGACGGCATGTCCTACCGATGGGGCGGGGCCTGTTACTCAATTTTTACCAGTTTCATTCGTTTAGATTGGGGGGGGGTTCGAGAATGCGACTTGATAAAATGGAATCGAACGAGGTTGGTGATCAGCCCAAAGTTCAAGGTGCGTGGGGGGAAGCGGTGTGCAGGTCTTTTTGGTCTACCTACCTAGTAAAAGGTGTGATTTGACTTGCAAGTGGGTGTGTGCTTGGTCGTCTTAGTCCAGAGTCTAGTCTGACGCCTGACATGTCTTTTTTCCTTGTCCCTCTTCTGCTTGGTCATTCATCCATCAACTGGCCACCCAAAAAAGATCACGGTATTGTTACGGTACTGGACTAAGCTTGTTACTACCCCATCTAGGGATTGGTCACAAAACCTCACATCGACTACGACTAGATTGGGCAATTGCACGTCCGGTGTTTCTTTTCTTATTTGTGACGATCATAAATATAATAATAAAATGAACTTATCCCAGCCGATTCTTACATCATAGTACAACCCCATTCCATGGATGCTATCGTATCGCACCAATCTAGCCCCCTCCAGCTTTCTACGATACGATACGATTTGTACACAGATCTCGACTCGCTTGTACGCGGGTATTTCTCGCAGTAGTTCTCTTACTACGAAACTTGCCATTCCCAGATTACTACTATTCTTCATAATCCAATTCATAATACATCCCAGGCGCTCGTCTCAGGCCGGACATCCCACATCTCTCACCCTCCTTCTCCTCCAGCTCCCCATATCCCAGTCCCTTGCAACTTGCGCCGGTATTAACTGTCTGCAAGTGATTCGAACGAAACACCCCGCCTTCATGGTGTGTGGATACATACATCCCCCTTCCTAAAACAAAAACCAGAAACAAAACCAAGAAAAAGAAGTGCGGGTATCTTTGGTCTCGTGCACTATCACGGGGTGTGCATGTGCAAGTAAACTTTGACCAAGCATCTTCCCTGGCTGGACCAAATATTCCTCCTTTTTTTTTTTTTTTTTTTTTTAAAAAAAAAAAAAAAAATATAAATAAATTTTTTTTTTTTTTTTCTTTCCAAATCCTGTGCCAGGCTAGAAGCGAATGTACCGAAAGAGAAAAATGCATGTTTTTTTCTTTCTTTTTCTTGCAAAGGTCTGGACCCAGGGCCTTACGATCTAGACCTGGGAAACCTGGGATTTCCTTCATGCGGAAACGATAACTTGCGTTGCTGATCACAGGGGTTTGGATTTAGGATGCTGGACCTTGTTGAATTGGAAATCTTTTTTTATTTCATGCTCAGATAGTTCATTTAATAATATCAAGGGTGAGTTTTGTTAACTGCTTTATCTAAAAGCTTTAGTCCTGGTTGTGAAAATAAAAAAGGATGCAATGTTGGATTAGCCTTTTATACTGGAACTGATCGTGAGACACCTAAGGTATCGACTACCATTCACTGTAACGCTGGTTCAGTCGACGTTGACTCGTACAAGTATGGACTTCACCCTGGTGCAAAGAGATGCCAAAAATCTATCGCGTTTGAATGTAAACTAGTGACTGAGACTTGCTCTCCAAAAACCTAGCCATACTGGCTTAATAGTCCATATACATGATTGTAAATACACACAATATCTCTTACACAGTACAGACCAAGCCCATTCTCCGTCTGCAACTTGCAGCATTCCTGCAAATGGGGACATAATAATCCCTCTTCAACCCCGTCTGGGTACCACCTCATCATCCCTATCCCGAGGCTTCCCCTCCTGCTTGCTCTCCTTATTGCTTCGTCCAAAGCTCAGATTGAAGGCATTCCTGAGCCCCGTGGTGCTCGGAGTTCGCAAACCCCGCAGTGCGTCCCGGCTTGGTTTGTGAAGCTTCTGCTGCTGCGTTTCCAAGGGAGACTTGAGCTGTGCCTCTGTGTGAAGAGGCTTCTGCTGCGTCTCGACGTGGAGTCCGCGCGGGTTCTTGATTCGATTGGCTGATGAGGATGCACTGTCCGGGAACGTAGTGCCTCGGGGTGTTGACGCCGTAGCCAAAATAGATGCATCTCGCTGGGAGGACTGTGTAGTGTTTAGGATAGAAGCATCTCGTTGAGAGGATGCCTGCGCCATGTCCAGTACAGATGCACCTCGCTGTGATGCTTGTGTCATATCCATCAAATTCAGTCGAGATGCAGATGGCAAGGGTGGCACAGGGGGCAGTGGAGATGAAAACAATGGCTCCGGAGCATCTTCAATGAAGCTCTTCCATCCAACAAGACTTTCTCTGCTCGCGTAATGGTCGTGGTGAGCTGCAACGTCCATCAACCATCGTTCCTCCCTGCTCAACGAGTTGTAGAATGAGGCCTTGCGATCCTCCTTCTTCAGTAACTTCTCCGGCTTTCGCTGCTCCTTTTCCGCCTTGGCTCGGAAATAAGCTGTGCGTTCTTCCCTCTCGCCCTTAAACTCACCTTGACCCGAAAGCCATGGAGAGCGGCAGGGTGGCTCGACAGGTGGTTCGTCGAATGGTCGCCACTGTAGTGCGGGAGAGGATGGAGTTCGAGGCACCGCAGGGACTGCCTCGGATCGAACACGTCTACGAAAGAGTGTGCCGAACGAGGATGAGGATGATGGTGTTCGTGCACTGACAGTGTTTTGGGACCTATCAGGTGATGGCGTCTTCTCTCTGGATGGAATTTCATCTTCAAGCTTGTCATCAAATGGAGTGGGCGACATGATTCGGCTCCAAGCATCATCTGCTGGGATAGGCTTGGGTCTGCGCGGCTTCTTTCTGATCGTGGATGCTTGAGCATACGCCTTTGCTTCTCCATCTGAAGGATGGGGCATTCTGTCTAAAGTCACCTTCGCCTGCTTTCTTTCACGAACACTCTGGGGTTGGTCCATGGGTGCAGCTACAGGTTTCTGTTCTTGGTGGATGTGCGGCCCTTTCGAAGCATCACGAGAACCCTGAGACTCTTGTTTAGTATGTCCGGCCATTCGCCGAACCGGTATCTCAGGTAGAGGCTTCATTATTGGTGGCGCAGGAGCTTCTCCGTGTATAGGTTGTAGTCTCCTGGGCTGCTTTGCAAGCTCGGCGAGTTGTTGTGATGTCCTGACTTGCTGAGGATTCATCAGGCTGGGTCGTGTCGAAAACTGGGCGCTCTTCTCTTCATCTTTCCGAATGGTTCGCTCAGGCGAGAACCCCGAACTTCCAACGTCCTCCAGAGCAAAGGATGCTTTCCGATGAAGTAAGCCAGTTCGATTGTGTGTGGGCGTGAAGAATGCGGATGAAGAACGGTGAATCGAGGGTGTTCTGGTCAACTCGCATGTGGTGAAGTTACGCGTCTGTCCCTTGAGTCTCGCTGCCTTTCCCCTCTCTACCAGGGGATGCTCTCGCTGGTTCGCTTCACAAGGAACGAGATTTCGCCCAAGGCTGTCACCCAGCTTCAAATTTCTGAGTTCCTCTGGAACATCTTGATTTAATCCATCAAACAATCTGGACCACCTTCGTATGCCATCATTGTCGGTTTGAGATCTCTGTCGGTTGATCCTGAGAGGCTCGGGCCGCAGTTCAGATATGATGGAGTCCGCATCTGTTTCCCAAACATCGGCAGTAAAGCCCTCGGGTTGATCAGTTTTCTTGAATAATGGAACTCTGCGCACATCCTTGTCACAGAGCTTGCTACTGGCATTCCCGATTGTGTGTTTAGTCAATTCAGAAGTAGTCAGACGTAGAGTGGGCTGTGGTTGGATGGGGAAATGTACAAGAGGGCTGTTACCGCTTGCCAAACTGACTGCTCCAGGACTGTCCTCGAATAGTCCACAGGTTGTTCCTGGATCAAGTTGGCTCGATAATGATCCATTGTTTCTCACTGGAGTGGTATCCTGTTTTGCTACTTCGTCAGAAGCCTCACTGTCTCCAGGCAAGGAATCATTGGTCTCCCCGACATAAATAGCTGTATTGATGCTGAAGCTGGAACCGATCGAGCGCAGGCGAGCCGCATTTGTTGGTGGCAGGTCAGACTCGACATCTTTGTGCTGTTCAGCCCTTGTCGTTTCGTTGCCGTCGCAAATGGCTGTGCAGAAGCTCAGCTCGCCATCAGACATCGAGTCCGCCGCATACACCGGTCGTTGTTCGTTTTCTTTGGGGTTGTCGCGATGGTTCCAATCAGATCGTAAGACTTCGGTCACTGAGATCGTCAGTACGCAATTCTCTAGTGGTTGTACACTTATCTTACCTTCAGTTGGGGATGAGCTGAGAGGTTCATCATACATCGCTGTGACGTCTGCTTGACAGTGACTGTCGTCCACCTCCTGCGAGTCTGAGCTAGTAGATATATCATCTTCCGCCGTGACACCGCCATGGTTTTGGTTTTCATCTACTGACACTACTGTGGAGAGGCTAGAAGATTCGTCACTTGGTTCTTCAAACTTATCGGCAACCTCGAGCAGGCCTGGGAGCAAATTAAAGTTGCCTTCGAGATGGAGCGAGAGTCGATTATACGCAACCATTGGCTTGACTGTTTCAACGGATGCCTCTGAGCCAGCATCGGAGCCAACTTCATCACATTCTTCGGTCTTGCCACTGGTGATACGCCTTGGTATGGCGTTCCGGTTAATGCAATCTGGCACCAAAGGTACAATGATGAACTTTTCCCAGCGTGAAGTCCAGTACCACTTGTTTACTGGCTTGGGTAATTCGCAACGCCGACCCTCTCTTTCAGAAAGCGCCTTCTCGATGAAATAGAGACGAGCGTATTCCATAGGTGAGATTCGTGGTTTTCCAAGCATGTAGGTCACTTTGGAGGCGCCCTGTTTTCTTGGAGTCATGTGCACATCTCCCTGTTGCCATGGCCTTCGCATCGAAATGTATCTTGATCCCTCGAGTGTTGCGACAGCTTTATTGGCCTCTGTTGCAGTGTTGACTTGTACGCTTGTGCCTGGGCTATCAACGGCTCGTATTGCTGCGCGGCCCGCAAGAGATCCAAACATCCTTCGACGTCTTGCACTGCCTGATAGATCGGGCACAGCGAGTGGCGCATTTTCATTCAACAGATGCTGCTTTGTTTCATCTTCCTCTGCCTCCGTGGCCGAGTTCTGCATGTCTGGCTTGGATCCCATCCGCTTGAGGAAGGCTCCCCAGTTCTTGGGCGTCAGGCTGGATCGAATGTTGTCTGGAATGAGTGGAAGACGCGGGACAGGAGGTACATCTTCCCTGATGTTACGACGAACCTTTGGTGGTGTCTTTGTCGGAGTATTATTAAGCGGACTGTTCTTCTTCTCGTCCACATGTTCGTCGTCACTGTCGAAGTTGTACTAGAAATCTCGACTCTTGACTTCTTTAGGGATAATGAGACCCAGCTGCGCTTTCTCTAATGTAGTCATGTTGAGGTCCTTTGCGAGAGGATGCTCGTAAAACTTGGTCTTGGAAATATCATTGGGATAGCTCAAGATTTTAGGAGCATCAAATTCTGCTGCCCATATCGCTCCGTCCGTTTTTGCACCGGACAACTCACGGCCAGGCACACCTTTCAAAAGAGGATTCATCTTGAAAGACGAAGGTTTTGAATGAGGTTTCGATTGGGGTTTCGATTGAGGCTTCGTCTTAGGCTTAGCTTTGGAAGTTGAGCGGACAATTCTGGGAGGCTTTTTCTTAACTGCTCGACGAGAGAGTTTGCGTGCAGGTTTGACATTTCTCGACTTCTTGGAGCGCTTTCCTGGAGCAGGCTCTGAAGAGTCAACTTTGGAAGATGGTTCAAGAGTCTTGAAAGCTCCTTCGTTGGCTGTTTTGTGCGAAGCATTTCGTGTGTGTTTCTGACCTTCTGGTTGTTTTGACGGACTCTTCGACGGTGTTAAAAACGTGACAGGAGCTTTAGAAGACGAGGCGGTAGCCTTGGGAGTTTGTGGATCGATTGTCTTGAAAGAACTCTTGCGGGCACGCTTTGGGATTTCCGGCTGTTTTGACAGGGGTTTCGCTGGAGTTGGTACAGTAGTAGAAGTCTCAGAGGACGATGCGGTAGCATTGGGAGTCTCTCGATCGTCGATCTTGAAAGAAGTCTTACGGGTACGCTTTGGAATCTCCAGCTGGTCTGACGGAAGCTTCGATAAACTTGGTACAGTAGCAGGAGTTTCATAAGATGACGCGATAGCCTTGGAGGTTTCTTTGTCGTCTAGCTTGAAAGAAATCTTGCGAGAACGCTTTGGGATTTTCAGCTGATCTGATGACAGTTTCGATGGAGTTGGTGCAGTAGTAAGAGTCTTGGAAGACGAGGCGGTGGTCTTTGCGTTTTCTTGGTGAGAAGTCTCTCGAGCACAGTTTGACTTTTCCAAGTTCTTCGAAGGCCTGGATGAGATTGGCAAAGGAGCAGTAGCTTTCGAAGAGGAGGCTACCACCTCGAGAGCCTCCTTTTGAGCTTCTTGGATGAATAGTTTGTCTGTGAGTTCCGACTTCTTTTGCTTTTTGGTTGAAGACTTGCCCAAGTGGTTTTTGCGAGCGGCACGGGCCTTCTTCTGTTTCGCCTTCTTTTTCTTGTGTTTTATCAACATCTTCTGCTTCTTCTTTTTCTTCCACGTCTGTCGTTCGATCTGATCCATGACTACAAAGCAAGCTTGTTCGAGTCTTCTCGTTTCCTCGACATAACGAAGTAGGGCCCCACGGGCTTGGTCATAACCCGGAGCGTCACACCAGCAGAGCAGCTTGGTTTGTATGGTACGTTGCTGTTGGTCCGAAAGGGGATCGGCTGACATGAGATGTTCAAAGACAGAGAAACGGATGCTGTCACGAAGACCAGGGGAGTAAGGTGTTGGATCAATATCGTATTCATCTTCCAGGAAAATAACAGATGGGAAGAGTGCATTGAGAAGAGCCATGATGTGAGCCGCGTCTTTTCGATCCCCTGAGTTCTGTGAGATCTTGTCAAGAAGAAGCTGGAGGTATGTGAGCAAGATTCATAAAGGGTCTCTTTGGGGAACTTACGCAAACTCTGAAACCGAGGTGAAAGATGTGATAGTTGTTGGCTGCGGTACGATTAAGAGTATCCACAACCTGAAGTTGCATCTCATCGGGAGTGCCAGTTGCAAGTGCGCCATTGACAGCTTCCATAACTCGGAGGCGATGAATCTCCATTGCGTCCAGGCATCCTAGACCGTACAAGGCATAAGGTATGTTAATTCCCCCTTGGTTGGGTCTGCGGAATACAAAATTCAGGGCTTCATGAATATATTTGCCCGGGTTTTCTGTGAAGTCAACGCCACTGGCTGTGCGAATCTTGGGCCAGTCTTCCTGAAGCTTTTCCTTGAGGAAGCTTCCGTTGTCGAATGTTCGTAGTCTGCGTTGAATGTTCTGGGCGAAGCCGCATTGTCGAGGTTTCAGAAGGAGGTCATTGAGATTGACCAGGCGTTCCAAGTCTTGGTACCCAATGGTCAACCACCACTGGTCCAGCTCAGCAGCGTAAGGAGGCATGCCGGCTGGATTTAGAGCAGTGGTCTGCGATCTTGCCTGAGAAGTTTAGTGATGCTGTAAACTGATGGATGAGATTTGGTCAAAAACAAAGGTTAAGGGATGCCTGTAAAAGTGTTGAAGGAGGGATCAGGAAAAGTTGAAGGATAGCAAAGGCGGGGAAGAGATGGGAAGGGGAGGAGCTGCATTCCCAATATTGCCAAAATCAAACGGATTCGAACGTGTTGTGCTGGCAGTGCCTGGCAGTGACAGATTTTACGAGCGAGTGAGGTGAGGATGGGCTTGTCTGGGACATGGCAAACGACAGAATCACAGTGACAACGGTGTAAAAGCATTGTAATTTGCAGTCTGGCCACAAGATTTGGATCAATAGATTGTATTTGAATGACCATGTTAGTAGCATCATGAGTTGAGCGTACGAGATAATGAAAAATAGTGATTTAGCCTGGTGTTGAATGAAGTTGGCGTTGATGGATATTCATCAACATTGCCAAGGGAAGAGGACACCAGGGGGTGAGAGCTTCAGAAGTGTTGAAAATCACGTGCTGGTAAAATGCTGCACCTTCCTTCGCTTTAAAACTTTGATGGTTGCAAGTTTTACCTAACGTTAGATCATCATTCCCTGTAAGTCTTCTTATCAAGAAATTGATTTCTGGTCCTTTAGAGAGAGGTATGCATATATAGCGCAAGACGATCTGGTTCTCGAGTTTTGATAGATTTCACATCGTATCAAGATCAATTGACTCAGCCGAGATCTGTCAGTTGTCATCGCGTAAACTTCAACCCCTGTCCTGCTGAATCCCCCCTAAACGAGGCCTCCATGCAACAAAGGAAATGCTGGCTCTGTTGCATCATCATCTCAGCAACTGGCTTATCCACAACAATGATGAGTTTTAGCGGCACTAGAGTCGAGGTGGACACATTTTAGTGGACACAGTCATCATGTAAGCCTGCAAACCCAAGTAGCGACAGCATGTGGTCGCCGATAGTCTGGGTCTATTCTTGAAAAGCCAAGCTTGAATCGTAGCCAATTTCGGTACTGTTGTCTGTCACTGCCCCT
The DNA here is from genome assembly GCA_013623535.1 of Fusarium penzigii. Classification (NCBI taxonomy): domain Eukaryota; kingdom Fungi; phylum Ascomycota; class Sordariomycetes; order Hypocreales; family Nectriaceae; genus Fusarium; species Fusarium penzigii. The sequence continues at coordinate 68,320 of JABFFC010000103.1, forward strand.
GGTAACCTCCCCCTTAGTGGTCCATGCCCCATGCCCCTGGCCAACTCTACCTAGAGCTCTAGGTCCTGGCCCCCCAAAATCTAGACCCAAGCCAGCTCAAGTTGGAGCTCCCTTCTATTAGACCTGACTTCCTGTCCATACCTTGTTTTCTTGTGCCACGACCGTGCTGGGCTCCCTTTCTCTCTTTTGACTCTCTGGCCTCATTCATTACAAAACTACCCATTGGACCTCGCCAGGGTCCCAACTCTCTTTTCAATCTCGTTACACATGCTCTCTATGAGCTTCCCTTCACTGTCGTCATGATCCTGCGGCATACAGGACGCCTAGCGCGTCGATTTACTTGGGTCAGCTCATCCAACTTGGCATGCCAATCTCGTCTTCAGCCGGGTTTTTGGGGGCCAACGATTACAAGAAGCAACACTGCAGGCCGGTTTCAATTCACTACACGAAGTAACACAAGACAAAAAGGTATGTGTTTTGTTCCTGCTGTCCTCTTCTTTAAGTCTCCAATTCTGCACATTCAACGCATCGTCACTCATTCTGTCAACATCCTTGCTTGGCACATCTCAATCCATGATCAGCTAAGCCCTCATATTGGCTTACGGGACAGCATCCGACCTACAGTACAATACATCCTGGTCTTGTGTGGGTGCTGCTTATTATCTGCCATGGATGAGCATTCAGAAACACTCACGTTTAGAAGCCCAAGTCATATTCACTCGTCCACTCTGCAAATTCATCTCATCATTCCACTTCTCGGATCTCATATTGTTACTGCCGAAAACTAATCCCAAAGTTAGAACAAGAACAAGACAGAAGCACTGAAAATGGGAACTACAATGGCTCAGGTCAGCGAACCTTCAACTCCTCAGCAGAGCCTTCTTTGCTGGCCAAGATGGGAGAGTCAGCAGCTACTACCTTTGCCTCCATCCTAGTCCTGGGTCTCGGATTTGCAGCCGCTGGTTATATCTATCACAAATGTTACAAGATGATCGTTTTGCAAAAGATGCAACGTGCTTTCGAGCCTGGAGATCCTGTACTTGAGTTAGCTGCCATTGGGAAAGGCGTCCCGGTTCCTCATCAGGCTGGTGGTACTGGAGAACACTGGATACTCCGCCCAGAGCAGGAGCGTATAGATGCCATTGTTACAGGACGAGTCACTGGCCATTATCATCTCCTAATAGGCGACAAGGGTTCTGGGAAGAGCAGCATGCTCATCGAGGCAATGCGAAAGATCGATGGTGATGGTGTGGCCATGTTCGAGGCACATGCTGACTTGGAAATCTTCCGTATCCGACTGGGCAAGGCTCTTGACTACGAATTCCACGAGGATTATATCGGCGGTTACTTCAGCGAAAGAGGTCCACGTGAGTCTACTGCTTTGCTCGACATTGAGCGAGCCCTTAACAAGTTGGAAAAGGTAGCTTTGCTCAAAAGGAAGGAAAGAGGTAAGCCACTCATTGTCATTGTCAACCAGATGCACCTCTTGCGCAACGACGAAGATGGACAAGACTTGATCGAACTTCTTCAGCAGCGAGCCGAACAATGGGCTGCCGCCAATCTTGTGACCATGGTCTTCAACTCGGATGACTATTGGGTCTACGAGCACTTCAAACAGCTGGCAACCAGAATGGAGGTGCTGGCCATCACGGATTTACCCAAGCAGCAAGCTATATCAGCACTCCAGAGATATCGCATCAAATACTTCAGGGAGAGCCTGGACCAGGACACACTTGAAGAAGTCTACGACAAGGTTGGTGGTCGCCTGAGTTTTTTGAACCGGGTGGCCAAGAGCAAGGACATGATGGGAACATGTGAGAGGATTAAGGAGATTGAGAAGAAATGGTTTCTTAATCAATGCTGGATCCTCGGTTCCGAGATGGACGACGACGTCATGGACCAACAGAAATGGGCTGTAAGTCTACAATCATACTTTGTGAATGATCGGTCTAAGCTAACAATACCTACAGGCTGCCGCTATGGTTCTAGCCAAAGCCCTCGTTGACAAGGAGGATCACGAGACGACAACGACATACGATCCTATTGTCGGTCACCTTTTGCCAACGTACCCCTTCCACATCGCCCAAGAGCTCATGACCCGGTGTGACTTTATCCGCAAACTCGACAGCCTGAACCTCTTCAGCATCACCAGTCAGGCGGATGTACGAGCCAGCAGTGTTCCCATGCACCGCGCCTTCAGGGAGATTTGCTCACAGCCTGGTTTTGATAAGCATCTGGCAGACACGATCCAGAGAATCGCCGATATCGAAAGCTTGGGCAGAACTCGCGAGTTGGTAGCCAAGGATTTGGTCTTGGGTGGCCAGTACGAAATTGAGCAGCACCGAAGGGGCATTACAGTCAAGCTCAAGGAGAAGGAGGAGGAAGATGATTGAAGCTGTCGCGAAAGCTCATCTCCGAATTTGCAATGAAGGACTTGTTGGGAAGCGATGAGGTATTGAAGTCACGGATCCTCACGTTGGACATGATGAGAGGTATCTAGTATCATCTAGCCTGGGGCGTATTTGGATCTACACTGAGTCTCTTTTAGAAGGACGGCGGACGAGAAGGCGCAGGCGCAGGGGGAGGGAGATGTTTATGAATGGTCTTTGTATGACCTGTACAACAGCTGACAGCTTAGATTTCCTTAATTTGTAACTACTAGTATTTACTATGTATTCAGTAAGTAGGTAACTATCATTCATTTGATGCTGTTGCCAATCAACAATTCAATTCACATAGTACCTTACCTACTAGGTAAGAGTAGGTAGTAACGTTACCTTCCAAGACACGACTTGACAAACCCGCGTCTCGCTGCCTGAAAACCGTGGCTTCATACCTCGCGTGCACGGGCCACTCACCGGAAAGGTGACGCGCTCTGTCAAGTTTTCCGTAGACCCACACGATTGCAATTTCCCCTTACCCTACACAAAATCTCTCAAGCTTCATCGACGAGCGACGTCGAAATCATTGACGGCAGTCCAGCCATATCGATGTCTTCCACAGCCGCTGCTAATAGCAAGTGGCCTGATTTTCGGCTTGCCTCGACCCTTAGGAATCTTCTAGGTTCGCAATCAACTGGATCTGAAGGCTTCACCGCCATCAACGGCGCCTCTTCCAACAGCAAACTTGATCAACAACAACGCGAACAGGAACACGAACCTGTTCCGGACGAACGACGCGAGGACGACCAAAACAATTTGTTCGCTGAACATAGCAATACTATGGAGTCAAGGGAAAAGCCAATTGATGAAAATGAGGACATGGATTCCTATGAACACGACCTCCAAATGGAAGAGTCCAACGACCATGGAGACGATGACTTTGGAGCCCTAGAAATGTTCGACAGCAATGCTGCCGCGGCTCCTTATTCATCCCAACTGCTTGGGGAAGCTCAGGAGGCAAGCAAAGCACCTGAGGCTGTCATGTCTGAGGAACCATCCACCAAGAAATCCAAACGCGACAAGAAGGAGCGCAAGAAGGACGAGACATCAGATGATGCTTCGCCGCGTGTGCAGACAGAAGATGGCTCTGTGCGCAAGCATAAAAAGTCCAAGAAGAGGTCTTCTCAGCTTGTCGAGATCCCAGACAGTCTACCTCTCAATAACGCATCAACTGTGGAAGGAGATGTCCCGGAGGAAGACACAGCTGTACCCGGTTTGCAGACGAAACGTAAGCGAAAGACGTCGGATTCCGTGGAGGCTAAGAAGCGCAAGAAACACAAGTCTCTCGAAAGCGATGTGGGATCACAAGACGTTAAGGGAACGCAGCAGAGCGCAGAGACAGAGTTTGCCAGCCAACCTGGCTCTCAGCCTGCATCATTCCTGCGTACCAGAGATCCGGCGCAAACAGCTGCAATCTATGACGATATTCCAGATGATTCACCAAACTCACCTAGCGATACGCGCCAACTATCGCGTGCTAAGAAGGACAGCGCCGATGTTAACCCTGACCAGATGGACGTTGATACCCATCACAACGCTAGCCAGGACCTAGGAACCGACAGTCTTCCTGTAAACGGCTCGGCCGTTCAGGATGACCATGATGTTGAAAATCTGGCCAGAGAGGCCTGGAATGAACACATCAGCGGACAGCCTCACTCTGATGCCATCAGACCTGACGAGGATCTCGAGGTTCCGACATCAGCACAACGCCCTCAGAAGTCGCATGATGTGTATGATGTTCCTGCTAGTCCTAATCATAATAACTCGAACCCCCCCAGCACTAAGAGATCACGATCAGCTAGGGCTAAGAAGGCCAAGCCTACATTCTTCGAGAAGTCGCCGTCTCCAGATATTGATCTCAAGGATGAGACTCTCGGGCTTCCTTCTCCTTCCGCTGCGACACCCAAACCTAGATCGCGTGCCAAAAAGGCATCAAATCGCAAAAAGTCAGAGGCCCGCCGTGTGCAAGAATTGCAACCAGATGATGTTGTCGGCAATGAGAGTGACGACGAGGCAGCCGCCCAAGGTCGACGCAACCGCATGGCTGGATTCACCCAAGGTCGATTCAGCGATGAGGAGCTAGGTCGTATTGCTCGCGCTGTGGAGGCTTATCGCTCCGAACATGGTCTCACTAGTTATCAAGTCAACGAGATGATTCATGCTGCAGGAGGAACAACTGCTGGAGACGATCATGCCGCACTCTGGGCCCGCGTCTTTGCGACATGCCCTGATCGGCACAGACAAAAGATTATCAACATCACGCGCAAGAAGTTCCACAACTTTGTCGCGCGTGGCACATGGACGCAGGAACAAGATGCCGAGCTCCGCGACCTTATTGAAGTTCATGGAACAAAGTGGTCCAAGATTGCCGGCATCATCAACCGTCACCCTGAAGATCTTCGAGACCGATACCGCAACTACATCGTGTGCGGTGAGCACCAGCGAAAGGATGCCTGGAGTGAGGACGAGGAAGCCAACTTGACTCAGTATGTCATGGAGGCAATGGGTGCCATCGATGAGCTACGAATTCAGCAGCCTAGTAGGGAGTTGCTTAAGAAGCCATACGAGGAGCTCATTGACTGGCAAAACATCAGTGAACGGATGCTTCGTACCCGAAGTCGACTGCAGTGTATCACTAAGTGGAAGTCGATGAATTTCAAGACTCACGGTAGGGACAAGTTGATATCACAGGCGCCAGACTCGGGTATCTCTTTCCGTCTTGAAAAGGCCCGGCGCCAGCTTGCTGAGATGCCGGATGAGGAGCGATATCGACTTCTCCTTGCCCTGCATGGCGTTTCTGCAGCAAGCGAGTCCAAGATCCCTTGGCCCAAGTTGGTCGACAAGCAGTTCCGCATGAAGTGGCATCGTCCAACCCAGATGCTGTTGTGGCGCCGTCTCAAGCATAGTGTGCCTGATTATGAGGTCAAAAGTGTTCGTGACTGCACTCAGTATCTTTTGGACCAGTTCAACCAGACGGGTGAGCTGCCCAATATCGATGATGAACACTTCAGCGCTTCACAAGAATCGGGCTTCATTGCAACTATTCCCGTCTCCAGCGTGGGCGTCAGCCATTCCAGTGCTGGTCAGAATCAAGCCGATGGTCAGGATCAGGATCAGCAGTATCACGCCAGCAACGAGTATGTTCACAACTCGGATGATGAGGATGAAGGTCAAGATCAAGGTCAAGTCGAGCCGGCAGACAATGACGTGAGCATGCATCAAGCCATGGCTGATGAAAACATTCAGCCTGATCTACCCTCCGAGGCCATCGACCCTGCTCTTGCAATGGACTCCATCCCGTCCTCAGCCCCCATTGCTCCCATGGCTCCTATCGACGAGGAGCAGCCAAGTCAAGAGATCAAGAACGAGCCCCCTCCATCTTCCGAACCTGCACCCCCGCGAGCGACTAGAACAGCCAAGCGATCTGGGTTCGGTAAGAGTCGGCCCCCTCGCAAGCCTACGCCCGCCAAGAGAACTTCCAAGCGCAACGCAGCCCCCGCTCAGGATGCCATCGAAGATGATGGCGAGCCACCCGTCGCCCCTACAGACAACACCTCAGAGGTCGAACTAGACCGCCCCCGAAAGAGGAAAACTCCCAGCAGATTCCGTTCCGCTGCTCAGGTCGACCGCACCAGAGCCGACGACGAGGACAGCGTGATGGATGACATGGAGGACCTCCCCGCACGAGTAGCAGTCTAGGGGAAAAGGCGAAATGTAAACGACGAAGTCGGGCCAACGAATGGTATAAAAAATACGCAAATTTGATATTTGGGGGCAGATTTTTTTATTTTATACATTGACGCGTGTGATGATCGATGCGTTGTCGTTGTTTCTCAGGGAAGGGAGGAAAGGATTGAAGTATAATTAAGCCTTGGACGTGGAGAAGAGAGGCGTGATGAAGCATTTGGTACTGGTAGTAGAAAACGGAGGGTTTATTGTTTAATTCACTTGGTCACATCCTGAATGTCTTTGTCTTATGCATGCTGTGATTTGGGTGTACTATCACCAACTCGCTTCGATAGTCATGGATCTACTGAAAATCACGTGAGATCAGAAGCCAGGCAAGTGAATAATTCTCAAAAAATCATTTCTTCATTGTCTCATGAGCCATCAGGCTAGTTAATTACGTTGAATCCCGTCCTTGATACGATCTGCCCTTTTGATACATCGTTCTCCTTGTTCACATCCCACTTGACATTAAACCACATCCACCCTTGAGAACATGACTTTCCGATACGGGATTCCATTCCAAGAAAATACATTGTGAGACCTCATTCCGTGAGAAATAGCGTGTTCCTTTGTTGTGCCTCGCTCCTCGAGACAGTTCCTTGTTCGTGTTGCCTCTTAAAAAGAGGTGGTAGTACCCTTGACAAGTACCTAATTTCCCCTCCGAAATGCTGGGGAGAATAATAAAAGAGAAAGAGAAAAGAAAAAGAGAAAAGAAAAAGAAAAGAACAATACGGTTTCCGAATGAACACCTTGCTCGGTGCGCTGTCGCGGTACCTTGTTCTTCGTTGTTAGACTGCGATGCTGTGTTCCACTGTGATGAAGTGGTCAACTCCGATGATGCCTTTGGCCTTTTCTAGACGGCCAAGTCCCTTTTGTTTTGTTTTTGTGCTTTTTCTGGTGATTTGATATTTTTTTTCGCCTTGTTTTCTGGGGTTTTCTAAGACGGGTCAAAGGGTGAGTGTCTATGTGTCGAATGACCGTACTAAGATGTCATCACCATCTGTTCAGCGCCGGACACACATTGTCTCTTCCCTTGTGGGCATACCGTCTGATCCGCCTTGTTGTTGATGTTGATTTAGCGAAGCTCGAGGTCTCGCATGAACTCGGGGATGGAGAGACCACCTTCACCGGGCTCGTAGCGGGCCTGTCGAGGTTTGGCGACAACACCAGCGGCAGCGGCGTCGACGAGGTCGGCAGCTTCCTCGACAGGATTCCCGTCTCTAGCGGGACCACGAGCAGCGTCGTTGTCGATGGTGAAAATACGGATACCTCGAAGATGAGTGTCCTTGCCATTCTGGTGGTTTTCGAGGATCTGCATCTGAAGAACCCAGGCAACGAGAGTGTTGCCGTCTGGGCCACCACCGGCGCCGGCGACAGGGACCTGCTGCCAGCCAGAAGGCTGGTGGAGCTGAAGAGTCTCGAATTCGATGAGCTGGTTCTCACTGATGCCAGCCTTGAACACAATCTTGGTAGGGGTGTAGGACTCATCCTCATGGTAGTCGACGTAGAAGCGAATGTCGCGGATTTCAACACGGCGGTTGAAGTAGAGAGTGAGGCTGTGAGGCTGGGGGCCATCAGACCTGTAGGTTGACACGTTAGCATCCTTGCGTTGCTGTTCTTTCTTTTCTTTCATGGTGAAAGTAGAGATTAGGAAAGACTTTGAAACTTACTGCCAGTATCGTCGCAGGTCATCGCTGCGAAGCTCTTCGATGCCGTTGCCAGGCTTGTGGGTGCTGACAGTGAAGCGTGCAAGGTTGGAAATCTCCTTCAGGCCAACAGTGGCAGGGTCAAAGAGAGACTCGGGGGTGTCATCACCAATGACTCCAGCAAGTTCTTCATCAAGGCTGGTTTCGTCATCCTCGTCAACAACATCATCCTCGTACTGATCGGGATCAACGTCCTGCTGGTCATCTTCCTCCTCATCGGTTTCGTCAGGGCCAGCAAAAGAGGCATCCTGAGTCTGCTGAGCTTGGACTTGGGCTCTCTGAGCGGCATTTCCAGGGCGAGCCTGGGCAAGGATGCTCAGGTCTGGCTCAGAGCTGGAATCATCAGAGTCGATGTGAGGCATGCTGAGACGAGCGCGGTCTGGAGTCTGAGCGGCTGTGACGTTGTTAATAACCTGCTGGACTGGACGTGGGATGTGGTCAGGCTCAAGGACTCCCTGTTGAGCTGGGGCCACCGATGGGCTGGACGCATGAACTTGCTCCTCCTCTTGTTCTCCGTCTGTGGTAGAAGGCTCAGAATCAGAGATGACAGACTCAGCTTGATCCTGATCTTGATCAGTGACGGGGTGAATGGTGACAAGACCGTACTCTTGAAAAGAATGGAAGCCTCCAGGTGGAGCAATTGGCAGGGGTGAAAAGGATGGAATGTTAAGCAGTTGCAAGAGCTGGGGTGGTGGAGGTTGAGAAGGAGGTGGGAGAGGGTGAATTTGAGCAGCTAGAATATTCTGAAAAAACAGGGGAATTGCTGGGCGAGGACGTGGGCTAGGAGGGGGAGTAGGAGGAAAGTCCCCTTCGGAGTTATGGTTAACAGCCATAGGGGATGAGTGAGGGGCTATGGTTCCCAGCTGGGGAGCGGGAGGTCCTAGGTTAGAGCCGTTATTCTGGTTGTCCTGGCTGACCTGGTTGGCCTGGTTGTTCTGGCTGTTCTGGCTGTTCTGGCCGTTCTGGTCGCTCTGGTCGCTCTGCATTTTGCCTTTGTTGTGAATCTAGTCTAGCTTGGACAGATTTGAGGCAAAGGGAGGCAAAGATGATCGGTTGAGAGGACGGAGAGGCAGGTAAGAAACCCGAAGCAGTGAAGAGAAGAGTGAGGGAATGTGCGAAGGAACACGAAAGAAAGTAAAAGGGAAAACGAAATCTTGAATGTAGGGGTGGTGGAAAGAAGTAAACCTGTGAGGAGAAAGAAGAGATACCGGTGACGTTGATTTCGTAGAGATGTTGCGTAACAAGGATCGAAATCTTGGAGAGTTTTGGTATGAAGAGGGGAAGAAAAGTTCGAGATAAACAACTGACGTGGGAAGAGATTTGCCAGTGCCAACAATAGGTACCTGGGCAATTGGCTGGGTCACTTCACCTACCAACGTCACTTGACCATTTGGGGGTTATCGAGGAGCCTGGCACTGTCAAACAACCACTAGGCAGTTTTCTATCTCATTCTACATTCCGTGACCAAACACACTTGTGTCTACCGACTAATTTCCATCATAGTCACCAAGAATATATCATTATAACAATACGTAGCCATGAGTGTCAATAGAGTCCAGGGGAGGATAAGATGATGAGTAACCTGGGACAATAACAAGAGCAAGAGTAAGAAAGTACTGGGCAATAGCCACCCAGCGGAAATTCAAAATGATTCAACACTTACTTCTGTACAATCTAAATGGATTTGGTGGTGGTGCTCTTCGACGTTGTCGATCTGGAGGCTGATCTGGCGTTCGATTATCTGGAGTTCGATGAATTGGGGGTGGAGCATCTGGAGTGACCAATGCTGAAGCCGCATTAGAAGTATTTCCAGGAGCAAGGGAAGAAGGTCCAGCGGGCGATGAGAAGACAGAAGCAGTAGTGTTTGGTACTGGACTGTCTTGACGAGTGTTTGTCGAATGAGCAGCTACATGACGAGCTCTCCTTGAGCCACGAGTTATATCCATTGCTTATTAGATCCAAAACAATAGGAGAAAATGTTGATGGAAATCTGTAGTTACTGCAATGAAGAATATTTCATACGATGCAGACTGACTTGACTTTTTTCCTTGTTCTACTGTGTCCAAGTCGCTAGATATCTACTGCAAATTCATAGTATCAACACGCGTGAGGTTGGACGATACTGGACAATTCAAGATGTGGGTTGCAAGGTTACGCGCTGTCACGTGCTGCTCCTAGGTACCGTCCAGGGGGGTCATCCAGCTGGGTGGAGGCTGTCCAGGGGTGGCAGGAGTTCCTCAGCAGGTCCCTCCCACCAACGGGTACTTGTCTGTAGTGGGAACTTGTCGAGTCGTGATGACTTCAAATGCTCTTCGATCTTACACCAGCCACAATCAATCCCGTTACCGTTGGGCATCAACCTCTGCGCAACATGCATATTCTCGACTCCATTTTCCCCTCACGAAAAAGAATGATCTGACCTGGCTTAACGTTCCCAGATGGACCTGCATGCGAGATGCTCAAGTCTTGTGGCATCCGCTTCTTGCTAAAAACGAGCTAAGAAGCTGTCAAAGATGCCGAAAACTCAGGGTCCTCCTCCACGATCCCCGCCGACACCAACCTCGTGATGCCGGAAATGCACTTGTCGTGTCATCTACATCGTCTGATATTCTACTCACCTCTCTTTTTCAATTCCGGCTCCGTCACCATTCCGTCCTCGCAGCGAATACAGTCCTGTACCCTTGATGCAGGTCTAGTGGGCATACCCCCTTTGCTCTTCTCTGCATCTGCCAAGTTTGCAATTCAGAGAGAGAGGAGAGAGAGAGGGACCACTGTCACTAGTCTAGTCTAATTTGTTCTAATCGCATCCAAGAGCAACCACGGAAATATTGGGAGTGAAGTGTTGAGTTAACTTAGTCGGTAAGTTTCTTACAATAGTGGAGGATAGGACCACTGTAATAATAGAAGAAGAATTACTAAACTTATCTTGAGCGTCAATTCCAGCTCGGACGTGCGGGCTTTTTCAATCTTGTCATCGGAACCGCCATCTTCCTTCTCGAGTCACGTATCCTATTCAGGAACCAACATTGGCGATCAAGTACGCCGGTAATAAAAAGAAAAGAAAAAATAGGACCCAGATTTCAGGGTTGTCCCACATCTTGGTTCTTATTTTTTCCTGCTTGCTGTAGCATGGTACAGATCCATGACAGACACAATACGTATGTACCATCATCCCACCTCAATTCTCTTATGCTTTTTTCTCCCTCGTAATCCCACAACACACGATGTAACCCAAAAGCCAAAGGGGATACCCTGGAATCAGATCGAGGGGCTGGTGATCAGAGATTCAGCTCTCCCCCGCAACCAAGCCATGACCAGTACAGTTACCCTCGCAACATACATCAGGGCTGTTTAATTGATGATCCTCAGAATCACCGCTGGGATCATTATCTGATCCCCGAATCATATTGCCGGGGGAGCGATATTTATGGCTATTAAACTTGGGGCACTTGGGGTTCATGTAGATGACCGTTGAGCCTCAAATACAATATTGACCACTAACATTGGTTTCTGCAGGACAACAGCAATGACTAGTCGCACTCGCCCTGACCCCGAGCTTCGACAATTGACACGCAGAAGATAGTGCCCGTTTTTTTTTCTCGCCTCGCCATTCCCATAAGCGTGATTATTAGCTGAAACGACCACTTTAATCTATTTGTCCACGCCGTTTGCGGGGAGGGGGATGGTAATGGGTACAGAGACCCTCATATTGTTGGCCAAAAACAGGTCTCGAGTCTCTTGATCATCCTTCTCGAAGCTTTTTTTTTTCACCTGATTAACTTGTGCATACGTCCAACATACCAGCGCACGTCTACGTAAACCCTTGTCCTGCTACATGAGGCTAAGTGGAGGCTACGCAATAGGAGAGCAGAGATTGGGTGAGAAGGAAAAAGAAGGGTACTGTACGAAGAAAAAGAAACGAAAAGAGGCTACTCACGGACCAGCAAAGTCAACTAACCTCCTCGGCCAGCCTCATCTACAGCCATGATCCCAGTTACTCTGCCAACTTCTTTCGCCTCATCCCTCTCATTCTATTGGCCTGATCTGTGCTCTCCCTTCGACATGCCGACATCGTCTCAGATTCTTCGGCCGACAAAGCTTCAGGACCCTACGTCATGTCACTCATGTCCTTCAACTCATCTACCGGGTCCCCCGTTGGCCACGTCGGCTTACAGATGGCTTCAGGGTTCTCCCATGGACAAGGACCCCTCCTCGGCTAGGTCTCAAGTCTCAAGATCCAACTTCCAGGTCCCACCCTTTACTTTGTTCTGATGCCACTTGACGCTGCGGCGCTCCCTCTACAACCTCCAGAAGCATCATCTCTGGCGACGAGTACGCAGCCTCGACTAGGAAGCCTTGGGTTCTATTTCTATCAGTGCTCTCTCACATCTCCACCTCGAAACGAGCAACGATGTCATTCGGCAAGGATGGCTTGAAACAAGCAGGGCCGAGTCGGGATCTTCTCAGCCTCTGAATTAACATGCCCGGGAAACCAAAGGGGCTTTGGCAAAGATATCTTGTATAGATAAATATCGATCTTCTCATCAATGTCCATTTCGATATTCTCATCATCACAACACAACACTCAAGCAGCAGCAGAAGCAAGACATTCAGTCGATCCCAAGAGTCTCTCAACATCCCTCATCTCTTGTATCACACTCCTCATTCATGCGTCTTGGGGCTCTTCCATCCATCGCCTCATCCCTTAGCACACCTTCTCCTGCTGCCAGCAACAAAACCAGCTACTTCTCTCAGAAGAACAACACTAGGAATAACGACGAAAACATCATGGCCTCCCTTCAGACCCCAACAGTTCCTCGCTCAGCTCGCAGCACTCCGATTCCCAATACCGGAAACTTTAGCCCACCATCAGTGAGCACACCAGGAGATGCCACAACTCTGGCCTCATCACCAGCCCCTGCCGCCGCTCAGGAACATCCCGAGAAGCGACCCGGGGCCTCCGACTCTGACACCATTGTTCCTCTCCTGCCTACTGCTAGTGCACCCAGACCCGGCTCTCGTGCCAGCATCACACCCAAGGGACGCTTCTCATATGACCCAGAGTCTCTCCAGCACTCAGGATCTATGAAGTCTCAGAAACCCCGCCGCTTCCAGAGTGATTGGGACTACGAGCCTGCCGACTCTCGTGACTATCCCACCACCAAGGAGTATGAGCAGCGTTTCTGGCAGAGCAACAGCCATCCCGAACGTTATACTGCCGGTCGCAGGAACAGCCGCCCTCCTCCCACGTGGATGAACCACCGTCGAGTCAACACAGCTCAGGACTCTGACGATGAGCTCATGTACCACGAAGATGGCCGCTACAACAAGGACCCCTACGAGCAAACTCGTCCTCGTCGCCAGGTCGATGAAGAGATGGGCTTCCAGTCCGACGGCTCCAACCTTAACCGACGCTCCACTCACGGCTACGCTGTCAACCTGGCCTCTGGCCGACTCGACTGGAACAACCTCACCCCCCAGGAGAAGGCTCAAGTGATGCGTCTACCCCTGACCCAGTGGATGAACTCCAACTTCAAGAACCACTTCGTTGCTGGTGTCGGCGAGCTTATCGGCACTACCATGTTCCTCTTCTTCGCCTTTGCTGGTACTCTGGTCGCCAACATCCAGTCCAACACCGACTCCCAGACCACCACTGGTGAGGCCACCGGCTTTGACGTCTCTACCCTGCTCTACATCTCCATCTGCTTTGGTTTCTCTCTCATGGTTAACGTCTGGATCTTCTTCCGTATCAGTGGTGGTCTCTTCAACCCTGCCGTCACCGTTGCCATGCTCATGGTCAAGGCCATTGATCTTACCCGAGCGATTACCTTGTTTGCTGCCCAGATCCTCGGTGGTATCCTTGCCTCTGTCATTGTCCTATACCTGTTCCCCGAAGAGTTCAACGTTCGAACCACACTTGGTGGTGGTGCCTCCTTAGTTCAGGGTGTCTTTATTGAGGCTCTGCTCACTGCCGAGTTGGTATTTGCCATTTTCATGCTTGCCAAGGAGAAGCACCGAGCCACTTTTATTGCTCCCGTCGGCATTGGTCTGGCCCTCTTCATTGCTGAGATGGCTGGTGTCCAGTTCACTGGTGGTTCTTTGAACCCTGCTCGCAGCTTTGGTCCCTGTGTTGTTACTGGCACATTTGATTCTGAGCACTGGATTTACTGTAAGTCATTCACCTCTGATATCAAGATTCATATCACTAACATGTCTCAGGGGTTGGTCCCTTCATCGGTTCCCTCATTGCAGTTGGCTTCTACTGGTTCATCAAGACTCTTGAGTATGAGGTAAGTTTAACATCTACAACTTCTGTATCCTGCGATATACTAACAGTATCCCCTTTAGATGGCAAACCCTGGTGCTGACGGTGACGACGCCAACGATCCTACCAAGAACCCTGAGAAGCGAGCTGAGATCCAGACTCGCAAGTCTCCTTCTATTCTCAGCTAGGACGAGTCTACGATTACAGACATGAATTTGAAAGAACTACGACATTCAACGCCAAAAATGATTACGACATGAAATCAATCGTTACATGACGAGATTGAGCTATGAAATATGTCAAGGTGATGAAAGACATGAGCTATCATGAACCACAAGAGAAAGAAAGAAGAAAAAAAGAAACGAACACGCAGAAAGAGCGTAGCATGTTAGGGCGCACAATGCACTTGGGATCACTGTATATTTGGGAGTACATGGGGTTTATCTGGCGTTTTGTTTCTACTGCATTCGGTATGGATATCTGGCTTTTGTCTTTGCACATCTGGTTTTGTTCCTGGCAACTGTTTTTGCTTTTCCAGCTTGTTGATGCTTCAGATAGCATTCCGCACTTGATTGAGTGCTAGTAGTTTAGTTGTAGATAGATGTGTTTTGCCGATCATCAGGAATTAATAGAGAATAACATGATTCGGCTCTCTTCAGACAACATCCCTTTTTCCTGTCCTGTGACCCCATGCAATGACTATTATGCCTTGCCATTAACGTCAGGTGTCTGGATACTGACGAACGTGTTCCATCAGCGATGTCAGTATTGGGCTTCCAGCTCTTGCAGTATTCTATCCTGTCGTCTTCTCTCCCGTCTCTTCATGAAGAAACACGCAATGACGTATGAAATCACGAAGCCGACGATACCAGCTAGAGTACCGAGGGCGAAGCCCGTGCCAGCATCTCGAGAGTAGTCTGAGGACATGTTGGTTTCCTTGGGGATGTCGGTTGGGATGTTTGGTCGTGGAGGGGGGTTGTAGGGTTGAGCTGGGTTCATGGCCTTTGCGATGGCGATGCGGTTGATGTGGTTTCTGTAAGGAATATTAGCTTCAGTGCTGTAGTGGTTGGTTTGGGATCTTACTTGGAGTTGGTATTTGTATGTCTGAAGTTGTTGTTTCTGACAAAACTCTTAGAATACGGTATATCTGAGTTAATTCTTGAAATATTTTTTGGTGATATATGTTTGTTTGGACGAGTCGTGTGGAGTGCAAGAACGTAGCGAGTGTCAACAATGTTGACAGAAAGGGGGAATAGAAGCTAGGCAGTGAATTACATACGGAGTGCAAGCTACTAGCTCTCGGCAGCAGAGAAATATGGTATGTATTTGCAGAGAATGGAACCATAGGAACAGTGACAGATTTGATATGATGGCTTGTACTGCAAGTGAATGGCGGATATCGAGAATACACGAGACGAAAATGTAAGAGAATAGTCTCGAATCTATTTCGAATGAGCATATACTGATATTATGTATCTCTATGCTGGCCACTACATGCTAAGAGTGCTGTATATACATAGTGATTTGTAGTCTAGATATCAAAGTACCTCAGTAAGACTCTCGACCTGTGATTGAGATACATGCCAACGTTTGTTGGAACACAACTACTATTCACCGAGATGGTTTCTGCCAACGCCATCTGACCATGGGTACTCCGCCGCTAGCAAGATCACTAAAACTGCGCTTTGAACAACCGACACCCCTTGGCTCTAATTGACAATAATTACAGTGGTCATTGCGAAGTGTCAACCAGTTTAAGGAGACGGCCGTCCAAGATTTCAATGCAGCGTGACATTGTAGTGAGGATTAGCTGACCCAGCTTCCATCAATTGGAAAGCATCCCCGATGGCGCAATTGGCTAGCGCGTCTGACTGTTAATCAGGAGGTTGATGGTTCGAGCCCATCTCGGGGAGTGTTACAGTACAATAGATTTTCTTTTTTTCATCTTCTGAGATGACCTGATTAGGTGTAATGGACTGTGAACTGTTTTTTTGTCTTGTTGTTCAGGATTGACGTTAATTGAAGAAAATTTCCTTGATTCGCCAAGTACCTATGTTGGAGTTTTTAAAATGCTGGACTGGGTATGAGCCCTCATCCTTGTATGTATTTTTCTGTACAGGGTAGCTCGACCATTCAGGAGTTTATTCAATATGTGAGGCTGGACATTTGCATGTCTGTTTTCTTTTACTTGTAATGCTTTGAAGATATCGACTCTCAAGAAGAAGTTTTTGGGGAAGTAGATGTGTTTGATCACCGCAAGTGCTGCTATTGTGGATTTACTATATTCTCTATCGTACTTGATTTCGCATACCAGGTTGACGTCTCACTCGAGGAGCGAGGTCAGTACTAGTATATAGAGTCGCAGTGTAAAAGCTCGAGCAGCAGTACACTTTGTAGTACGGTGAACAGAAAGAAAAAAAGGACTCCATGGCGAAGGAAACAAAGCAGTATTAATAATTAACACTTGCAGTCCACCTACCGTTTTCTTAACCAAACGGGGACAGCTTTACGTTGTGACAGTGCACGTGTTGTAAATGGACAGTTACCGTGAAGGCCAAACGCGCTATTGTCCCGTAACTACTAAGCTGGCTACCTATGCTCAACAACCACTACAAATGTCAGCCACTTTAACTATGAATCTCACTGCACATCAACAAGATCCTGGCAGTGCGATATCCATGGAATATCTGCCGTGTTAGAAGGACAAAAACAACAAAAAGCAAAAGAAGAAGCTGAAGCTGCCCCGTACTGGAATCGAACCAGTGATCTTATCATTACTAGTGATACGCTTTACCACTGAGCCAACGGGGCTTGTTGCTTTTTGCTTGATCCTGCGGCTCGTAATTCAGACCTTGTCGCTGGCTGGTGCTGCATCTCGTTGCTTTTGCATGCCAGGAGAAAGATGCAGGTTATTCAAACGCACATTTTGACTTATGTTTCAGCAAAACAGCGCAGTGTTTAAATGTATCAGGCCATTATGGCATAGTTCTGTGTCATCTTATATCAAAATTGACCATGTTGGAGCATAGTGTCAGTAAGGGGTTTCTTGTAGATAAGATTTCAAGATGGACGGGTATGCATGTTGGTAACGTATGGAACGACTGCAACCAATCATGAGAGAATTGAAGAAGAAACTCCTGCCTTTTCCTGAGTCTCTCTTGTCGATGAAAGAATCCATGGCAGCATTAGTTTGATATCGCGTAAGTTTCTTCTACCGAGAGAGGTTGCGAACTTGTAGACTGCATGCTAGACTTCTGGCTGCTTCCATGTTAAGAGTGTCAATAAGTTCCGTAGTAAAATGATCTCATCTACCAAGATACGATCTTGCGATGAGACCATGAGTTGTTGATAAGTTGTTGATACAACAGCCATACTTCTCGTGGCCTTCCAAGTCCAAATGGTGTCGGGTGCATAAACGTCAAGTGCTTGGGAATCATCCCGATCCTTACGATTGGTAGTTCAGCGTACAAGCAGTGCATTGAAATTTCCCTATAGATTCTCCATACAGTCACTCCTAGGACATTGGTCCTTGCTGGCAGCACTGATGTACGGGTGGCCATCTAAACTCTCTGCAAATCTTAATAATATTAAGAGAGCGACTTGGGGCATGAAACGGTTGCACAAATCGCAACAGCAAATGCCATTGCCGAAGACTTGTAATATAGTAAGTAATATTTGGCAAGACGACGAGACCACGATCAACCTTGCATTGCATATTTGAAGTATACCATACAGTCAGTTGTATGAAGATGCGTCTCTTTTGTTTGCCGTCCCTTGCTCGATCGAATTCTTTGTCAACGGGAACTCAGGACTTCAGCCAGCAGGAGTCAGTATTGTTCTATCTAGGTCACAACACGGCCTATCATGCCAGTTGGCTAGAGACATCTCGAAGATATAGAACTCGCCCTACAGGCATCCGGATTCCACTGCACTTGAGAGATCTAGATGATAATGGTCTTATGCCTATGGAATCGAACCCCTTATCCAACCCTTACATCTCATCATCGAATCAACTTCACTCGTAAATATGGTATATTTCCTCGACAAAATTCTCAACTCGAGATGGTTGTTTGCTCATGCTCTCATGAAGTCACATTGCAAAAAGTATTCAAGTCTTTTCCAAAGGACAAGACAAAAAGAGAAATCTGTACACTGCAACACTCCCCGAGATGGGCTCGAACCATCAACCTCCTGATTAACAGTCAGACGCGCTAGCCAATTGCGCCATCGGGGATGTCTTGAATTGTTGATGAGTTGTCTGGTATCTCGGCTTAAGATTGCCAGGCATGTTTGATGGTCGAGGTCTTCGACCTGGACGGGAGAGATTTGACGTTAGGTTCTCATTTTATTAGAAGGGCGAAGCCCATGTTTATATCAGGAGGCGCAATCGCCACCGATTACCTACCTAGTTCGGTTCTAAGTGATCAAAGCATCTTATTCAGCGCTAATCGCCCTGTTAATTACGAGGGCCCTTGCCAGTGACATCCTAACCCCTAGATGATGGCACATTTGACAAGATTAACACCCAACTCCGACAGTCCGATGTTCCAAGTCGCATAGTCATCTTTACTGCTGCATGCTTCCAACCGGGAGTATTGGCTTTTTAAAAATGCCTTGCAATGCCACTCTGACGAGATGCTGTAAGCACTGAACTAGATGAAATGGTATATCAACTTATCGAGCGGCAGGGCAACAGGGTAAGTTGAAGGAAATTTGTTTATTGATATGCCTCGCAACTCAACTCGCCACAATACATGGCCGCAGCAGTAATTTTCAATCAAGCCGAGGCAGTATTGTATTCCCGGCGATAACCTTTCTTGGCACACACAACATTGAAGTTCAAGGCATCTTCAATTGAGATTTTAATCTGTCACCCATCATCCACAACCCCGAGGCGGAGCAGTACAAGGCAGTGTCTAGGCCAGATCGTGGTCCATTTGGAATCCTTCTAGAATACAATATGAACATGGTTCTATTGCCACAATGGATCCGGGGTATGTCACGAGAGCATTCTGTGTTGATCGTTGATCAGAATCCTTCCTCCTCATGTAAGACAAGGGGCGAAGTCGGAGATCGGGGCAAGACAGGCTTCCAGTTGTGGTTAACTTTGACCTGAGCTTTCAGTGGAGTGCCTGTTCCGTGGTGCCGCGGTGGAATAGGCAAAGTTTAATGCACCGCACACTACACATGCGAACACTTTCGCTGAACTGACGACGGGTTGTTGTACCTCACACTTGGAGATTCCTTTGAACACTTGGTCAAGTCGCTCGGAAAGCAGGGTTATAAATCAGCATAGCATGATGTGGGATATGTCGGGCAAAAGAATACACAGCCTATTGTCTGGTGAGAACTATCAGCACACTGCACTTGACATTGGATACTGCTGTCAGTCAATCAGTCAATTGGAACTGGGTCCGCATTTTGCAATACGCATAATACGATGCATCCGTCTGCCGGCAATTACCTCAAAAGGAATTTGGAGACAAATGCATCATGTCATCAGACCACAATTTATTCCCCGCCAAGTGAAATGAAAGTGGTGGACACTCCAAAACAACGAAGGAAGCTTGTTGAGCTACGAGTGGACAGGGCAGTGCACCATCACGTTGCAATCCCAAAGGAGACATTCAAAGTCTAGTGAAAGGAAATGATTGGATAGACTCGGTTATCACATCCGGGTTGTCTCCCTAGAGCGCGCCCGATCAACATGATATCGGGAGATTTCGAAGGCTGAGTTGAAGAAGCAACCCCCGGTGAGCGAAAGCCAAGCTCATTGAAAGCTAGGAACTCTCGTTTCCGTGGCATACCGGAAGGTTTGTTTAATCAAGTGTTTGAAGAAACAGAAGGATGAGATGTGGTGACAATGCCGAGACGTTAGTGTGTTTGTTTTGATGAACCAGCTTGGCTTGGCTCGATGTAACCCTGTCAACATAGAATTGGTGTATGTGTGTGCTGAGCGTAACCCATTTCTAATATTGATCTTTGACGTTGGTAGAATCGAGCTTTGCATCATGTTCATCCATTTTTGAAGGAGAAGACAGATTACCTCGACATAGGTACATTGTTCTACTTTTGAAAAACAATACATGGCGGGAATAGCTGATCTGAAGCTTGACAAAAACTGTGAGCCTTATGACCCGCACTGGTCCCCTAAGCCCCTAAGCACCTAAGCCACAGGCAAGCAACCAATTGAAAAGTTGATCGACATGTTGAATCCCCACTTGGACCACATGAATCATGAACTACGTACTCTGTATAGGTACAAGGTAGGGTCTAGAGGTGCTGAGGTCTGCTTGCCGCTACCGATGCACTGCAGAGTGTGCCGAATTGCCCGGTAGCTGGCCATCTACAGTGGGAGAAAGCATGTAAGTCGGGCTTGGATTCTTCCTCTCACCTGCACACCTGCTACAGAAGACGTCAGTGATTGTTTTTTTTGTCTTGGCTAGGCTGGTCCCTGTCGCGACCGAGCTACCATCAGAACACATGGATAGAAGGGACATTGAAGGAAGTTAAATAGCAAAGCATTTCCCCCCGCACTTGGCATCTGTTCAACTCGTCCCATCTACTTATTTCCAACTCATAATCATAATAGTATTGTGAGTTTGGAATATCATCAAACACTATTGCTCCAGACCATCCATTCTCAGCATCCATCATACGACAACAGACTAATACTAGTGGTATCCCCATCAGTGCCATCACCATGTCTTCTTCTACTCAACCAATCATCAACAGCCATGACGGCGGCGACCAAACCCCCAAGACCGACGCCCCTACTGAGGGCAATGGAGGTTTCCAGCCTACCCACAAGATGACCGTTCAGCCTCCCAAGAAGGAAGATCTTCAGCGCAGCTATGCCACCGTTGTCGACGAGAATGCCAACCCTAACCACTGGTACGGTTCTATGAGTACGTCCTACCCTTGCGCCCACCTAGCACACAACCAGCCATACTAACACGCCTTTACAGAGAACACTCTTGGTGATATCATGGGAACCATGGGTGCTATTCCCTGCTGTATCATCTGCCCCAACCCCTTCAAGGAGGTTGATCAGGGTAACGTTGGTCTTGTCACCAAGTTCGGAAAGTTCTACAAGGCAGTCGACCCAGGTCTTGTCAACATCAACCCTCTCAGTGAGCGTCTCATCCAGATCAACGTCAAGATTCAGACCACAGAGGTCCCTGAGCAGGTCTGCATGACCAAGGACAACGTCACTCTACGTCTTACCTCCGTCATCTACTATCACATCGTCTCTCCTCACAAGGCCGCCTTCGGAATCGACAACGTCCGCCAGGCCCTTATGGAGCGTACTCAGACCACCCTTCGACATGTTGTTGGCGCTCGTGTTCTCCAGGATGTTATTGAGCGCCGAGAGGAGATTGCTCAGTCCATTGGAGAGATTATCGAGGATGTTGCCGCCGGCTGGGGTGTTCAGGTCGAGAGCATGCTCATCAAGGACATCGTCTTCAGCCAGGAGCTCCAAGAGTCACTCTCCATGGCTGCCCAGAGCAAGCGTATCGGTGAAAGCAAGATTATCGCCGCCAAGGCCGAGGTAAGTCATCCTTCACCCTAGAACACTACTTTTGTCTGTTCAAGAATCTCTACTAACACCAGTTGCAGGTTGAATCCGCCAAGCTTATGCGACAGGCTGCCGACATTCTCAGCTCTGCACCTGCCATGCAGATCCGCTACCTCGAGGCCATGCAAGCCATGGCCAAGTCGGCCAACAGCAAGGTCATCTTCCTGCCTGGTGCCCAGCAAACTATGAGCGGCAACGATCTCAACGCAGCTATGGCTAAACAAGAGACTGGCGAGTCGAGCGGTGCCAACGCCATTGACTTCCAGCAAGATTTTGGAGGTCAGAACTCAGGTTTCCAACAAGCCATGAACGCTCGCGTCGTGGAGAACATCTAGAACTCTTGTCTCAAGAGTTATCATCTGTTGGGACAAGGTTGCTAACTTGAAGGGTTCCCTCTGTTGGGGTTAGCCTGGTCTACTTGATCTCGAATGCGCATCTCGTGTCCAAGGACTGCTTCTGCTTTGACGGCAGTCCGGGTTCTGCCCCCTCGTTCGCAGCGACAGATCTTCCGAGACCTGTTCTTCGACAATCGATGTTTGATTGACAACGACCGTCTTATTTTTTTTCTTGGATACCCTTGTCACGACATGAGCAGCTGCGGTTGTCTCACTCGCACGTTTCAAGTCTTTTTCGTCTTCTTTTCTGATTCTAATATTTGTATGGCTTGGATTGTCTACGGAAACGTTTTTTATGGACTGCAACGGTGATGGCGGATGCCCAGTATGCTTGGCAAAAGCATCAATCATTAATGAGGTTTTTGTTGGTACTGTTATGTCGTTGGAATTGCTCATGGAGGATACCCCAATCGTTTCTATGTATGTATTTCTATTTAGCAACGCTGTTTATGACTTGCAGAAGTTATGTGACGATGACGCTGACGACATCGAGACGCTGTATTTGTGTGATGTCTTAACAAGGTGATGTCGAGTTGCACGTCTTTTGACTCGTCTATTGTCAGATATCATCACGAACATGTTAGACCATGGCAAGAAGGCAAGCATCACATTGACATCCAAAGTATCGGAAAACATCTTTTTTTTGTAACTTTTAAAGAATCATCAACTTGATCTATAATTTTGAATCCTTGACATTTTTTTTTCGTACTTTTCTTCTAACGTCCATCTTTCCCCCTCTGTAGACTAGGATACAAACTGACATGAAAATCAATCCAAAGAGGCAAGGATGGATCAAGATGAAAGACATGAAAAAACAGAGGTTCAAGGAGGTGGTAAAAAAAACAAGAGTAGATGCGCAAAATTAAACCAGGTTCCACGCCAAAGATGCCTTTCCGCCCAAACGCCAGCCAAGCCCAAGAAACAAGGGGGAAGATGGCAGAAAACGGTCAACAAGAACTGCCATACCACAGAAGTCTCTCTCAGGTATCATATTTCTACACATCGAGATCCGTGCCAATCATCTTTTTTGTTTTGCTTGAATCTTTCGTATTCTTTTTGTTGTGTTGGTATCGTCGATGGTCTGTCACAAAAAAAAATATCAAGTGTCCAGACGAGTCATAGTCAAGAGTCAAACAAGTGAAGACAGATCAAAGACTGCCTCACAAATTTTCCGAATCAGCGTCGTCGCAGCGTGAGCCGCGCGTTCCTCTGTGCAGCTTTCTAAGCATCCGTAGAGTGTCGCTTCTTCTTCTTCTGCTTCTTCTCCTTCTTGGGCTCAGCCTCGTCTTCTGAGTCGTCATGCTTGCGCTTCTTCTTGCCCTCGGGAGCGGCCTCGGCCTTGGAAGGAGTAGAGTTCTCCTCAGCCTTTCGCAGCTTCTTGAGCTCCTTCTTGCTGAAGACCTTAGGGGTGCCGTCGGTGTTCAGCTCGACGTCGCCACGCTCGTACTTGCGCTTGAACTTCTTGACAGAGAGACCGGCCTCCTCAGCAAGTCGCTCGTAGTCGGCCTCGGACAGCTTCTTGGGCTTGGCAGGAGTGGTGGTGGCCTCATCGCTGGATTCGTCATCCTTCATCTCCTCGTCCTCAACTTCCTCAATCAACTTCTTTGACTTCTTAGACTTCTTGGCGGAAGCAGTGCCGTTGACCTCATCAGAAGCATCAGCATCGACACCGTCGGCATCAACGTTGTAGCGGCGGGCTTCCTTCAACTCGAAACCAGCACCAACAACCTCGCCAGAGGGGGTGATGTTGGTACCCTTGGGGAGGAGAGGCTTGCCCTCGAGTTTTCGAAGCTGGTTCTCAAGCTTGATACGGCTGCTGAGACCGAGAATGGCACGCTCTTCGTCCTCATCATCGTCATCGATCTCGCCGAGAGCGTCGACACGGAGACCCAGGGCAGCCTTGGCGGACAGCATACGGGCGATCTTACCCTTGTTCTTGCCGGTAGCCTGGCCAATAAGCGAAGAGTGGTAGATGAGACCGTACTTGGGTGTGTCGTGCTTGGTCTTGAGGGCACGGAACAGAGCCTTCTCAGCACCGAGAATCTGGATAGTAGAACCGGGGGCCTTGGCCAGGTTGATGAGGGAACCAGCATGGGCGATGAGACGGGCACCAACGAGGTAACCGACAAGGGCAGTCAGGTTAGGGGCGATGGCTCGCATTCTACTCTCGAGGTACGATGAAAGCTGTGCTCGGTAGTTTGTGTAGGTAATGACCTGATCAGCCAAGAGCTTGATGTTCTCGAGATCCTCCTCGGTAATCTCAGTACCCATGCTGATCTCAGCAGCGGCCTTGAGAGAGACCTCAATCTCCTCAGGAAGGATATCGGACAGATCGACATCGGCAATGTTGGTTCGCATACCGACAGCGAGAACGACGCGTGCGAAGGCCAGGTTGTCGTTGAGGATCTTGGCCATCTCAGGGAAGTGCCAGCCGTACCATTCCTTGGTGCGCATGGCGTACACGTTGAGCTCCTTGTCAAGATCGTCGAGAAGCTTGATAGCCTGAATGATCATTGAGTCGACCTTATCGGCAGAGAACTTGAGCTTGTGACGAGACATGGAGTGAGAAAGACCCAGGGCCATGCGGTCAAAGTTCTCTTCGACAAGGCCGGGAATGAGAGCAGCCAGTTGACCACGAATGCCACGGAACAGATCCATGGTGTTGGATCCAGAGACGGGTGAAATGTTCAGATCGGGCAGGTTGGAGATGGCAGTACCGAGCTTCATATCAGCGACGGCAAGGGAGGCCTTCTTCTCAGCCTTAAGATCCTCAAGGAGACTAGTAAGCAACTCAGGAACCTTTCCTTCCTTGAGAGCGGCGGCTTCTTCGAGGGCGGTGGCGGCGCTGTCGAACTTGACAAACTTCTTGAGCTTGAGCCTGCATTGAAGAAGAGGATTAGCGACCAGATGATTGTAGGCGGTGTTTCGAGTTGTTGAGGGTCTCAATTGAAGGAAATGACATCGATCATGGATAGTCAAAGTCCAAATCTCGAGTTTCGCGTGGTCGAACTTCAACAACTTTAGGAGAAGAAAACTTACATTTCGACAACCTTCTCAGGGCGTCCCAGCTCGGCAGCGAGTTCCTCATTCTTCAACATCTTCTTGTCGGTAGCCTTGAACAGGCCGTAGCTGCCAATTGTTAGCAAATCAATTTTTTTCAACCATTGGACCTTCCTTCGCAGCATCTCTCTGCTCGGTTGGAAGTCGCGACTTACCCTGCCGGCGTCTCGGCAAGCACAAAGAGCGACATGATGTCTTGTGTTATTCCTTCCCAAACTTCTCGCTCTGGTCGATTGGCGTAGTAGCTTCCTTGCAAGGCACAGTTCCGTCGATTGTGCGCGACTGCGAAAGGAAAATGCGAGGGTGGGCTGGCGATGGAAAAATTTCAGAAGGAAGCTTCGAAGTCTCCACTCATTTTTTTTCTACTTCTCGACCATGCAGAGAAAGTGGGATACACGCTTTCGGCTGACGGCCCTACTATAAATCCGGCCTCATGCTCAGACCCATTCATGCGCCCCAGCAGGCTCAAGGTTTCTAGCCACTCACGTGTCAGTATGCACGTAACGCTTAGCTTGTGTCGTTCTGCAAGTCTGGGAATGCTAACGTAGGCGTCCAACCTCAGAGATTCGATTCCATCATCAACCTGGGCTACGCAAATCTCGAGTTCTATTATCGCCATCATATCAGCGCTGAACCCTGATCTCATTTGCCGAGACATAACAGATAAAAGATGGAGGGTCTTCTTTACAACGTAAACAATGGGTGCGTGCAGCTTGATGACGAAAGCTTCTCATGACTTCCATTGTGGATATAGCACTGACGCAGAATAGCTATGTCGAGGGCATCGTCCGCGGTTACCGTAATGGCCTCTTGACTGGTCCTGCCTACAACAACTTGACCCAATGCGAGACTATCGACGGTATGTCTTCAGCCCTGGATCGGCACACTGGATGCCACTAATTATGCCCCTAGATCTCAAGCTCCAGCTCGGCCCTGCGTACGGCGACTTCCTTGCTTCTCTTCCTCCTAACCCATCGACCTCTGCTCTTGCTGCCAAGACGACCGACAAGCTCATCTCTGAGTTTCGATATGTTCGCGCCAATGCGGTGGGATCGCTCGCTACCTTCATGGACTACGTCACTTATGGATACATGATTGACAATGTCGCCCTTCTCATCACTGGTACCCTCCACGAGCGCGACACCCGCGAGCTTCTCGATCGATGCCACCCTCTTGGTTGGTTCGAGACCATGCCTGTTCTCTGCGTTGCTACCAACATTGAGGAGCTCTACAACAGCGTGCTTATCGAAACTCCTCTGGCACCTTACTTCAAGGGCAGCTTGAGCCACCAGGACCTTGATGAGCTCAACATTGAGATTGTTCGAAACACCCTTTACAAGAACTACCTCGAAGACTTTTACAACTTCGTCAACACTCACCCTGAAATGGCTGGTACACCGACGGCCGAGGTCATGTCTGAGATCCTTGAGTTTGAGGCTGATCGACGAGCAATCAACATTACCCTCAACTCATTCGGCACTGAGTTGACCAAGCAGGACCGCAACAAGCTTTACCCCAACTTTGGCAAGCTTTATCCTGAGGGAACTCTCATGCTTTCGCGAGCTGATGATCCTGAGGGTGTTCGCCTGGCCGTCGACGGTGTTCACACCTTCAAGACGTTCTTCGATGCCATCTCGGTTGGTGGAGGGCCTGCAGGACCTGGCAATATGGGCGGTGGTGCTTCGGAAGGCAAGACCTTGGAGGACATGTTTTATCAAAAGGAGATGGAGATTTCCAAGAACGCCTTCACGAGGCAGTTCACTCATGCCATTGTCTATGCTTGGGTAAAGTTGAGAGAACAGGTAAAATCATCCTTGTCCATGATGTAAACATCTGAACTAACATAATTTAGGAAATCCGCAACATCACTTGGATTGCCGAATGCATAGCTCAGAACCAAAAGGAGCGCATTGGCAACTACATCAGCGTCTTCTGATTTACTAGCATTTTCTTACCGCGACACCCCTTATCAAGTCTCGTTTTTAGCATGGTTTTTGTGTAGTATAGCAGCAGCAGCAACTGTGAGCTCGTAATGGCACGGAATGGTTTTCCAACACTGGCGCAAGGAATGATGGATAGATAGATGCAAAAGACGGCATCGTCGCTTCGTCTTACAAGTGGCTTTGTATTGTACATAGGTAAAGAACACGGTATTCTACAACAAGTCTTACAACTCAATCTGGCCCTTCCACGTCGCTGGTGTAAGACCCAACTTCTCAATCATGTTTGTCCATCGCTCGCTGCCCCTTTCCTTGCGTTCCATATACTTGAGAAGCTTCTGGCGCCTGTGAAGGAGTAGGCGCAGGTTACGCTTGTTGTGCTTGTCCTTGTAGCCGCGGTTGGTCTGCAATGCCTGGGAAAGGTTGTGGATCTTGGTAGTCAAGATGGCGATCTGGACTTCGGAGCTGCCGGTATCAGGGCCGGCTCGCTTGGGCATAGGAACCTGGTTAGGGCTGATGGACTGAGGCCTGGGCTTGAGGACCTCGTCGGTGTTGTGACGGCCGAATTCCTCAACGATGCGTTGGACATTGGCGTGGTAGCGGTCCTTTCCGCTGCTGTTCTCCAAGGAGGTAATGCGTCGTAGAGCCTCAACGACCTTGGTGTGATTTGCCTCGTGCTCCTTCAGCTTATCCTGCTCCGACTCGGGTTCCATTTGTGATTCAACGACTCCAATCATGGGCTTGGTAAGGGTATGAGCGTGCTTGACGGCCTCCTGAAGTTCTGAATCGGTAAGGAAGTAGTTGCGGAGTTCGGAGGTCTTCTGAGTAGCATCTGAAGCTTCGGATGTGACATTTTGACCAGCAGAGGCGAGAGACTCGATAAAAGGTGTCGGACGGCCTGTGATGGGATCACCCCATGCCTCTTCTCGTGCCAAGTTCAGTTCCTGCCGGCGCTTAACATTGACCGCTTTGCGCTGCTCCGCCTGTGCCCATCGATAAGGATCCTGCTTCGCCTTACGCTTCTTCTCGCGCTGGGAGAGGTTTGCCGTCTGGACGAGGGGGAGGAAGTTGGGGGTTACTGGCTTCGCGGATGGTCGGAGGCAGACTGGAGCAATTGGTGAGCAAGAAGGTCAATTTCATGGGATTGATGTATTATCTTACGGTTCAGGGAGCCTAGGCGCGGCAACGCCGTTATTCTAGGAGGCATGATTACAGCATCAATATGTTGATATACAGAGACTGATGGATTGACATCGGCCTCGCCCCAAATTTTCCCAAGCAGCCAGAGACCCATGATCGGGATGCTGGAGGGGCGCTATACCAGAAGCATGCTAGCGGCCCGTATCACGTGCACCAGAATTGACTCTAAGTCTCAAGGTACCTGTCCGTCCTAAAGCGTACTAGCGCCCCGAGGGCCCATCAGGGCTCCGAACCACCACACACAATTTGTGGCCCAAATTCCACCGCGAACTTTTTTGCTCTGCGACCTTGAAGAAAACACCATCACGAACTTCTCTCTTCCCGCCCAAGTCCCAAGCCGCCACCTCTCGTCAGGAAGACAGCAAAATTCGTCAAGATGGCTCCCTCCAACCTCCCCTCCATCTTCAACGCCACCAGCCAGGACATTGAGATGCTCCTGGCTGCCCAGTGCCACCTCGGTTCCAAGAACCTTCAGGTGCACATGGAGAGCTACCTCTGGAAGACCCGTGCCGACGGTGTTAACATTATCAACGTTGGCAAGACCTGGTATGTGCAGTTCATGAGAAATTATGGGAAAGTTTGGAGCAATTCTGTCGTTGGTTCTTGAGTTGGGCGCGTTGGATTTCAAGTTGCGATGGCCAACACCAAAGATTGAATGGAGGGGCACAAAAAACCCACAACGAATTGCTTCAATTCCCACAAACTCAATTGCGCATCTTGCTAACACCACTCTTTCAGGGAGAAGATCGTCCTTGCTGCCCGTATCATCGCTGCCATCGACAACCCCGCCGATGTCTGTGTCATCTCTGCCCGTCCCTACGGTCAGCGTGCCGTCCTCAAGTTCGCTGCTCACACCAGCGCCTCCCCCATTGCCGGTCGCTTCACCCCCGGTTCTTTCACCAACTACATCACCCGCTCTTTCAAGGAGCCCCGTCTGATCATCGTCACCGACCCCCGCACCGATGCCCAGGCCATCAAGGAGGCTTCCTACGTCAACATCCCCGTCATTGCCCTCTGCGACACTGACTCTCCCACCGAGTATGTTGACGTTGCCATCCCTACCAACAACAAGGGTCGTCACGCCATCGGTCTCATCTGGTGGATGCTTGCCCGTGAGGTCCTCCGTCTCCGTGGCACCATCGCCAACCGCGACACTGCTTGGGACACCATGGTCGATCTCTACTTCTGTATGTTCAAACCCCAATGAAAGCTCTTGTCAATCACACTAACGCATCATCTAGACCGCGACCCCGAGGCTGAGGCCGAGGAGAAGGTCGACGAGGAGAAGCTCCCCGGTGTCGACGAGGAGGGCCCTGCCGCCATCGAGTCTGGTGTCGCTACCGCTGGTGCCGACTGGGACGCCGCTCCCGCCGCTGGCTTCACTGGTGCTTCCGGCCAGGGCTGGGACGGTGCCGAGACTGGTGGTGACTGGGCTGCCTCTGGCACCGCCGGCAACACCGAGTGGGCCAACGAGGCCGCCAAGGAGACTCAGTGGTAGAGCCCTGAGGACCATGGCGACGAGGCTGGCGTCCACCAGCAGCACCATCACCAGCAATTTGATGGCCCTGCTACTGAGGAAGCCGACCACGAAGTCGTGTGGTAATCTGGCAATACTGTGAATGCACCCTTCTTTGTCCCTCCCCATCTCCTCCTTGCAGTTCAATTGTCAGACGAGCCACACATTTGGCGGATCTCAAACACAAACGAAAAAAAAAGCATCAAAGCAGAAGGGGTTTTGTGGGTTGACCAATCGGGCGTTCGACAAACGAGAGAAATAAATCGGAAACTTTGGCTTGCTTCTGTGGACTAAAGAAAAACAAGTTTTTTTTTCTTTGTTTCTTTTCAAAAGGGAATCTTCGGAAAGGAGGAGTAAACAGAAGAATCAGAGAGGAAAAAGGGTCCAACCTTGTGTGGTGCTAATGAGGGAAAGATACTCTGACCAGCCGGCAAAAAATCAAAAACCAAATCCACTTCAACATACAGTTCCTCCACCTTGTTTTCTCTCTTTCATGTTGATACTAGTGGGTGAACAAAAAAAAGATGGCTGAATCAGAGGGAAAGCCCTGTACCGACAGGCTTGGGATGGACTTGACCGTTATCCCGCCTTTTTCTTTTCTTATTCTTATTTTTTACCTTCCTTGTTATTATGAAGTCTCTGAGAATTGAAAAAAGTTTTTTTTTTTTGATACAACAGATGAAAAAGCTACATGGTTGTCCTATGAGATGAGGCTTGAGAAGTCTCCTAAAATCATGACGAACCATAATTTGTGTTGACCCTGCTGTGACATGTCCGTAGATGCTGTGTAGAATGTAAAATCTTGGTGATGCATGTCATGTAGTGTTCTGGCATGTCTTTAGTGATACGTAGAGGCTTTCACCAGTATTGTTCGGCTGTAGTCTCGATCATTTCATTTCCCCCTTCACATATTGTCCATAAAACTTCATCACTCACAGTTCAATGGCGAATGAAATCGTCTTCATGATTCAAATCATCATAACGCAATGTCAATTCAAGGCTTTAAGCCTTCCCTATACTCCGTCTAATAATCCCATCATAATTCCTGGTTGGCCTTCCCTCCCTTCAATTCACCAACGCTTAACCCATCATAATCGCCAAATAATCTAAAAACCATAAAACCCACACCCAGAGTAAAGCAGAACATCGTTGCATTACCAAGAAGAGGTGAAATGGGTATGTAAAAAACAAAAGCAAGAGACTCCAAGACGTTATTGTGATGCTTGTTGACTTAGAGAGATGTTGATTCACCCCCTGAAAAACAAAAGTAACACCCCAAGGTCCCGAGATTTCCCAACTCCGTGCTGTATTCCAAATGCTATAATGTAGTTGAAGCAGATCCGGCTCCGTAGCATATCTGTTGATGTGTTTGTCATAATAAGGGCCGAGATTAACAAATGTTAATACTCTAGCATGCTGTGCAGTACCATGTCGGTACTCCTTGAAAAGAATAGAGGCCGTTCATCGTCAATTGTGATAGTTGGGTTGAATGACACTTCATTCCAGCATCTCGGAATGTCGTCGAATGTCCTCATCACTGAGGGCGCTCATCCATAGACAACGTTCTGTGATACCTTCGATAGGTTGAAACTTGTACCGCGTGCTTGCTTCCAGCAGCCGCAGCAAGGTCTTGACGACAGAGGCAGCAATACGGCACCGCTCAAAGTTGATCAATGGTGGCGTTGTGGGTGAGCCCGCAATCTCTGAAGGCCGCTGGGCATTGTACAGCAAGTCGTGAGTGTAAATACCCACGAAAGGAATGCATCCCAAGTCTGAACCCGTTTCCATCTCGGCACGAAGATTGTAAAAATTGCGCATCGGTGTCACAAGTTTCTCGAGATCTTGGTGGGCTTTGACGTCGTTTGGCGGTACTTTCTGCCACGTCTTGGTCAAGCGAGCGACCTCGTTGCTGGACAGTGCAATGGTAAGTTGCGCCATAGTCGCAAAATTGCGGTATCGTCGACAATGACAGGCGATATGGATATACTTTGAGATACATCGCACTCTCTCTTCCATGTTCTGTGTCAAGACAATCTCGGAGATGGCCCATTTGACCATGATATTGAAGCGAGCAATGACGACCTCAACTCCATGAGCGTCCGTGTTGCGCAAAAAGTCAACCCAAGAACGCGAGTCACTGTGTGTGGCGTTCTTCCAGTTCATGTCGATAAGCTCTTTCCAGTCAATCTCATTGAGAGCATCCTTTTCGATGAGAGTAAACTGTTGTGCAAGGATCTCCGAGTCAAATGCAAGAATGAAAGGTAGATGTGCCGAAAACTTGTCAGATGCTGCGGGCTCAGATCTGGACGCGATGCGGGCTACATCCGTGGATGTTCCCTGATCAGCCGTCTGGATATACGGCGCCGTGGGGGTGGTCTCTGGAGTGGGAGGAAGAGGCTTGGGGTCCCATACTTGGTTCTCGTGAAGCTCAGGCACCTTGAATGACACAGGTGGCGACATCTCCAGGGCCTGAACCAACGTCATAGGAGGCGAGGGAGGGTTCCGTCTCGGTGCTGGGCCTGGCGATCCAAGGGGGTGAGCAGGGAGCTGTAGTCGTGGTGCTAGGGCATCCGTGTTCTCCAAGTCCTCATAATCCACACCATCTAGTGACATCTCTGACGAGAGATCGCTATCGTCTTCGAGGAAAGACTGGTCTTCAGCAACTGAAGGGACAGTGTCACCTGGCTTGATGCGGGTGACACTGTCTGTTTTATCAATAAAGTCATAGGACGCGTCTTGAGGATCCATTTGGTCGTCGGTGTGAAGACCGACCTTGTGTGCCTTTGGAGTAGCCTCATCATCTGATCCTTCCAGGATTGACATATTCGTCCATGCTCGCAGGCTCTTGTCACGCGTACCGTCAGCCGAATCTCGATCGAGAATAGGAACGGATGAGTAGGATTCTCTTGATGTTTCGGAGAGGAATGAGCCTGCCCCAGTGAGCGGGCGCTGAGGTGTGAGCATATTGTTCTGCTGCTCATATACGTCGAGTTCGTCCTCTTCGGCATCCAACATAAAGGTCTCCCTGAAGACAGGCTTCTCACGATGTTCCTTGTCCTCTTGTTGCTCGACATCTGGCTCACCTATCGCTATTCCGATCTGGCTTGGATTGGGATTTATCGCCAGGAGAGCCTTCTTCTCAGGCTGCTTGCCTTCTAACTTCGCCAACGCAGACTCTATCCCACCATCATCGTCGTCATCAGGGATTTGAGCCAATCTTTGCGCCTCAGCTTCGAACGAGGGTCGCATAACAGGCTTGGATGAGTGCGTGCTGAAGAGAGAAAGGTCCCTCTTGGGAGGCTTCTCAGCAAGCTGACCTAGTGAGAATACCTCTCCACGTGGCTGGCGATATTCTATTGACACCACTTCCCCATTGCCAAAGGAGTCGACACGTGGGCTCTGGATATAAGAACTCCGTATGGATTCGGAGTAAGTTGTCAATGACCCCACAGAGTGTGATCGTCTCAATGTGACAGGATCCAACTCGCCTACATTAGTTGCCGCTCGAAGATCACCTCCAGGACGTCTTCGGAGAACACGCAATGGTTGAGGGACAAGTTCTTCGGGCTCCTCCTCAGCGACAGATGCCCCTGAGCACGTTGTTGCGTCAAAGCTTCGAACTGTTGATGTGTAGCCTATACCGCTTTGGTATGAATTGCGACGTCGACGCAGCAGAGAGCCTACCGATTGGCGAGACCTAGCTGATAGGTTGCGATGATGGCCTTGATAAGACACTGGTGGATATTGTCGAAGGCTGCGTTGAGTCCTTGGAGACGAGAGAGATTGTATATCCTCAGACCCACGAGTACTGCTAGGTGCCAAGGTATCGAGGTCAGGAACAAACGGTGGCAGTGCACTTTGAGAAAGCGAAGGCCGCACAGCATGTTGATTCAGTAAGCATGACGAGCGTCGTGGCGTACCGTGTACCATAGGTCCTGCAGGGGGAGTAGTAGGTGGAGTTGGATCAGCCCCGTTAAGCCTAAAAGTCTCAGCGAATGCCTCGACAGAAGCATTGCTCGGAGCTTCCAGTTGACCAGCAGATATCGGGAATGGAGCTGTGTCATCCACGATAACAATCGACCTCGTTCCTGTTGTGATGTTCATGTCACTCAAAGGCCGGTTCCTTTCATCCTGAGACTGGTCCTCAAACATGGTGGAACCCATCTGAGCAGCCGAGTAACTCATGTCCTTCTGGGCCGGCGGCGACGGAACGGGCGTTGCTATCGATGAAACCCGACGCTCTGCTTCTGCCATGGCTTCGTCGCGAACAGCCTTCTTGAAGTCCTCGGCTGCAACAGCTCCAAGCAAGTCAATCCGTACAGGAGGCCGGAATCCATTCTGTCGTTGTCTGCTCTGAGGCACAATAGCTGTTCCCGGAATACGGTTTGTAGTGGCTCCACGGGGTCCTAGTGACTGGACATTAAGCAAGGTTGCCTGTGATGGCGAAACCCCTTGTCCACGAGTGCTCAAGGCTCGTCGCACAGTTCCCAACAACTTCTTCATCCCATGGCCAGACATGGCGCTAGCAGGAATCCTCTCCTTGACCAAATTCTGATTCTCTGTATCAATCGTGGCCGCCTGCCCTTGACTAGAAACATCCTCGGGCTCTACATCAACAAACGCCTGGGAAGGCGGCAACAAGTTTCCGCGAACAAGGCTTCCAGCATATGGAACGGTCATCAAAAAGTCCTGGTCTTTGAATGATATCCTATCGGAGCTGTGTTCTCGCAATGAATCGGTCAAACTATTGTTGCGTTTATGAGCAGGAGTTGGTCGCACACGCTTGCCAACGAGGGCTCGAGGAGTTGTCGCAATAGGGCCAGATTGGTTGTATGCTGAGCTTGGCGCTACTGGATGAGCAGCTAGAGGATTTGTGCGATGTTGCTGGGTCGAGCGAAGGCCTCTATTCGGGAACGAGCACGAAATAACATCTAAACTTGACATGCTCATTGGTGACGTTGGCTCAGAGACAGTCCTACCAACCTGAGCATCTGGAGTGCTTGGTCGGTTGTCAAGAAATGTCGAGTCACCCACATGACCTGCCCTTGAAACTTCAGCAACAAAGCTAGTCCTTTCGTTGCCATTCGTGAGCGGAGCCAGGCTGTCAATTTGGGGGAGTTCCACATCTTCGTGATCCCAGAAAGTTGGATCAAGAGTGGGATCTCGGTGCCCGGCGATCCCCCCTGGCGTGATGCGCACGTCAGCCGCGAGAGAGTCGTCGAACTCGGCGCTGTCCCAGTAGAGTGCACACACTCGTCGCCAACATTTCTTCAACTCTCCAAGAATTTTCAGCTGAACCTTTCCAGCCCGAGAAGATTGTGATAGCTCATCAACAAAGTCATTCAACAACTCGCAAAAAAGGACTCGAAGGTCATAATCCAGCACAAAATCGTCCATGAAGTAATTGAGGATCCAGTGTCTCATGGCGACAAATGTTCGTACTCGGACCACCATTCCGACTTCGTCAGTACGGGCCAACGCCCAGCGTAACCTTGCAACGAGCATCCGCATCAAATCACCTGGCTCAAGAAACGCGCGGAAAGTGAGAAAAAAATCAGAAATGAGTTCATAATCGAGGAAGCTGGGAGAAGTGATTTCGGCAACGAGTCGTGGTGGCGTAGCTGCTGTCACTGCCCCAGTTGCAGCCGAGTATTTTACAATTGTTCGATCATCACATGCAGGCTTGAAGGTCAAATCGTCAAACATGGCCGGTTCGATCTTTAAAGCCGACATGTACGTAGGATGTCTGATTTGCGAATTTCGTGAACGAGCGACGTTATTTGAGAGGTCGGAGACTTGGCGAGAGAATCGATTGGTAGGGGTGGCCAGAGAGCTGGGTCGTCGTGCTGAAGTCATGTTGGAATGTGAACTGTTGAGATCACCTCGAGGTCGGTTCAGTAATGATGCGCTGCTTGAGCGAAAATCCTCGGTCGGTGCGTAGGACGAGCCGCGAATGACCGGAGTGCCCCTGATGGTGAATCGAGGTGTTCCTAGACGCCAAGAAGGGATGTTGATGTTGAGAAGCAATGAGGATTCAGTGTCGATGTCTTCCATAGTCCGCGGTCGCTGCTCTTCACCGGGCTTCGATATGACGATTTTGAAAGCACCAGGCTCAGAGTCCTTGGCAACGGTGGATTCGTGGATTGTGCTGTCGGACAGGGCGCGCCGGTGTTTCACAGGCCGGTTGGGATCTCGGGAGCCAGGGTCGGGGAAGTAGGTTTGAGTACCATGAAAGGGAGACGCTTCGGGGGTTGGGGACCATTGACTGATGTGAAGTTCGCTACTCTCGTCTTCTACGGCTTTGTCGCGAGGAAAAGTATCCAAGCCTGCAGTGCTGGGTGGAGTCACGGGGAAGACGAATTGAGGCTGGGGACATCGCTGGTGAGCAGGGCGGATGGTCGGCCTGGTGGAGGAGAAAAGTCAGCAACTTTGTTGTTGGTGCAACCGCAATGACCAGCGACCGTGTCCGTTTTTGAGTACAGGCTATGGCCAAGGGTCCTATAAGAGGTGATGGAACAGGATCAAGTGAGACTCCCCCGCTGCAAAAAAAGCATGAGAAGGGAGGACTAGCGAGACGTGGCTGGGACAACGGCATACCAGCGATGAAAGGCAAATTGTCTGGAAGCCAATTGAAAAAAAGGCTAAAAAAAAGAGAGAATCATACCTTAAATATATCCGACCATTATTTCCAACATTGGCGACAGTGAACTGACGACCTTCACGACCTGCCGATCCGCCGTCTGGAGTTAGTTCCCATCGGGAAAGGCTGCCTTGGTGCTCATTGTCGGCATCCCTGTAGGTTCTGGGTGCCGGCTTCTTGTGATACGAGTTGCGCTCACTGAGAGGAACTAGAGGTTTCGCAGCAGCCGTCGAAGGTGCTCGTACGGCGGGTTTGATGTTGTGCCATTTGCCAGTCGTTGAGACACCTCTGGGGCTGATCGCTTCCTTGCCGGCAGTGGTTCCAACCCCAGGCCTTAATCTGGGCCGAGTAGGTGAAGCTGTCGTGGGATCCAGTTTGGTTGAGGTCGTATCCTTGGTCGGAGCACGCGAAGAGACCGGGACAGAAGGAACGCTGAGACCAGACGCTGGCGGCAGCGGGTGAAGGGGTGAAAGCTCCAGGGTTTCCATGAGCACGGCTGGTGAGGAGCGTCTCTCTCGCTGCGCGCGAGCGCGCTCTGAAGATGGTTACGAGAGGGAGCTTGCGATGCTCAAGACGAAGAATAAGCTGGCGAGCCAGGCATTGAATTAGTAGGTGGAAGTTGAAGCAAACAGAGAAAGAGCCCGGCGAAGACAAGACAGGACGAAGGCGGAAAGAGAAAGCCTGGATGGTGCGGCGCGGGGCTATGCCCGTAATTTGCTTTCTTTTTGCGCGCGCGATGAAGAGGGGAAAAGGAGAGCAAGTAAGATATTTTGGGAAGAATAGAACAGGACAAAGGCCAACGGGGGAGCCGGGGAGAAGTCAAGACAGTATTAACGTAATTACATGTAATTATCAAGCGAAGAAGAGAAGAAAGGGACGGGAAATATGACAGTGGAAATCGGAACGTGTAGCTGAGGGACGGAGATGAGAACGAGATGGATCATTTGAGTGTTTGCTTTGACCATGCTTGGACCATACCATGTCATCCCAGCTTCAGAGCGTTTGATTGCCTGGTTCTGCTAATTAACCAAAGCAAGGTCGGACGCAAGAAAAGCCAGGGTTAGGGATTTGAGACAGAGGGTTGTATTGTAACTTGTAATTACAGTCATGGAAAAAAAAAGGACGGAGACAAAGGAAACAAACTTACAGGGAGATGCCATACAAAATGATACAAAACCAACCAAAAGTTGCAATGAATACACCTTTATCTGTATCGCCTCTTGTTTATTCAACCTGGGTTGAGTTGAACTTGGTGTGACGATCCGGAGAGTTCGTTCAAAATGCACGCGTTGTGGCTGGACGGCTTTTAATTTGATTGTTGATCGGCGAACGTTTTGGCAGTTTTGGAGTGGAGAGACCAAAAGAGATACGGAAGACTGAACGGACGAGGGGTGGGTATACAAAAAAACGAAAAACAGAAAAAATATCGAAAAACGGTTTCGCAGTACGTGATGATGACACCAGGAAAAGTAAAAAAAGAATAAAGGGTCGTTTTCGTCCTTTTCTCCCCCTTCTTGTCAATAGTAAACCTCCTCGGCAATTCTTCTCTCCTGTTTTGAGAAAAGAAAAAGGAAGAGGCAGAAGTGAAGGGGGAAAAAGCAAAGATGGGACAGAAAGAGGAAGAGAGGTCTGGATCGGATGGGAGGGGGGCCGCTAGGGGATACGTACTGAGTGAATCTGGAAGGACGATGGGAAAGTTGGTTGCCACGAGGCTGGACTTTCTGGTGGGGCCGATTGGGATTTACAGGTACCTTATACTAAATGGACCAACAGTCTTGGTGCTGGCGGGATGGTATCCTCTACTTTAATCCCCCATCCCATCCTAACTCCTGGAGCCATCCCAATTATCGGGTTACAGTGGGTTCTATTCCCACACTTTTACTACTGGGACAAGGTTTTTGCTTCGTGCTCTCCCCCTGTAAGTTCTTTCGGTTAATCAACAAGTCGCGTCAGCATGAGGGTATAATGGGAGATATATATATGACCGTGTATCACAATTTACATGCAGACGTGCATGATATGTAAAGTTGCGAGAGAAGAAGTATAAGTAAAGCGAGTTTTACGATTGAATTATGTTGATTGTACAAAAAAAGTAAGTCATGGTAATGTCTCTCAGCTCCAGGTACCAGCTACACCTACTAGTACTAGCCAGCACCAACAACAAGTTCCTTGTTCGAGATCAAAAGACCTTTGATTTAGTGCGAACTCTTACCATAGCGCTCGTTGCTCTACCTTGTATCCAGCCACCATCTCCCCAGAAATCTTGACAATCAATGCCTCCTTCGGTTTTATCGTTCTCTCTCTTTCTCTCCCCCTCTCATGTAAAAAAAAAAAAAAAAAATCAGGGTCTACGTTGGGTAGCAGTCAGACATCAACACATGGCTCTAATAAACTTTGTTTTTCTCTCCTGTATCAACATCAAGGTCTGCTTTTCGATCTCGTATTTTATTCGTTCCTAACATGTCGAGTCGTTTGTAAGGGGATTTCTGTCCAGAAGCGGGATTTACCATCGCCAAGCTAAGAAATCCCCTCCCACTTGGGGAGAGACGAAAGAGGGAATCGTTCCAGAAAGATACAAAATCCCATGACCAGGCATGTTCATGCATGATGCATGATGCAGTCTAACAATAACAACTTCTTATCCACCTTTCCCCTCTTTTTCGCTCAGGTCTTGTCAATAGTCATGTTTATTGTCTTAGATTTTTCTTCATACCGCTTCTCGATTTCTTCATTTCATGATTCCCTCTAGACACATGTGATGAATGGCTACAGCTGATACTCTAAAGGGCAAAAACAGAGAAGGCGAAAGGAAGGCGAAAAAGAGGAAAAATATCCGAGCCTAGGGTTAGGTCTCATCCAACCATCGTTGACGCCAGCTTGATGGGCGTCGGGGAAGCCTTCCGCTAGTCGAATCATGATCTAACCTCCGCTTTTCCCTTGTTCTGGTTGAACCACAGACTGCCATGATACGGGCTTCTATTAATTCTTCCCATGCCTTCCCATATCCAGCACTCATCATCAGGCCGATATAGATACACGATATAAAACCATCATCTTCCATTGATCCTTGATGCCCCTCCGCTGAACCGACCTGACAGTCACAATCACAATCACAGTCATTCTTTCATCACCCATCACAGTAGTACCACGAACCGCTCCTCCACTACCTGAACGAACCCGCATGACGCTACCAACGCATCTCGAATCAGTAGTCACTCACTTAAACCAAACAGCACAAACCCATCCACCCAACGAGTCATATCTGTCTTTCGCCATCCATTCGCCCCTCTTATAACCAAACAACTGCTACGTAGTAAGTCATACCATTACTAACAAACAAGCAAACACTCAAACGAGACATCCAGAAGAGAATCAGTGGCCCACTGTTCAAGCACACAATCCAGGTTTTGTTAACCGCCCACGAAGCAATTCCCCCATCTCTCCTAGGCTCGAGTCAAAGCGTGCATACACCAAGTTTTCTCGGCTTGGACCGTAGTCAAAAAGCCACCATGTGCGTACAAAGAACAATGTATTCCCTATCGCGTTTTCAACCAAACAAATTGTCAGAACACAAATACAATGGGGGGCGGAAGACTTCCCGGTGACAAACATGACACGGGAAAGCTAGCATCCGCGTGCTTTTCTCCCATGTACTGTAATGCCATGGTATGCTACCACATGGCAATGGCGGGGATGCCGCGAGGTGATCATCAATTTCTTGCTTGACTGAATATCCACCTCAAAGAGCACGCGCCTTACCATGCGCAGGATCAGATACTATTTTAGAATGGATTGGTCGCAAAAAAGAACCATTAGGCATCAGGATCATCCGTCAAGTCTAGGCAAATTCATGCCATAACAAGTTCTATGTTCATCATTGACTCTGGTCTATCAAAAGTCCACCCAAAACATCCCTCTCTTTTCCCTCACTAACCGTGTCACCGCTATTTCTTGCTTATCGTCTGGGCTCGTTCTCAATTCGCTGTTCCTGAATCTTTTCAGCCAACAGCTCAGA
This sequence comes from Fusarium penzigii, assembly GCA_013623535.1. Classification (NCBI taxonomy): domain Eukaryota; kingdom Fungi; phylum Ascomycota; class Sordariomycetes; order Hypocreales; family Nectriaceae; genus Fusarium; species Fusarium penzigii. Next base: position 108,806 of record JABFFC010000103.1, read on the forward strand.
GAATGTCTCTACCATGTCGGAGTCGGGTCCGCCAGCCTTGGCCTCAAAGATGCAGTCTAACACCGACTTGATACCCACTCCAACACTATCTGTGTTAGTCAGTTTGTGGATCTCATTGATGGTCGCATTGACGTCGTTTGAATTGAAGACACGCGACTCGTGTAGTATCGTCGACAACTCCCGTAGGTTTGACACGGCTGGCACAGCCACCTTCTTTGCGAAATCGCCATAGACCTCCAGTAACTGAAGCGTCGAGGCTTTGGATGTCGTGACAAAGACCAACAGACGGTGTCCCTAGATTAGAGGTTAGCTTTATTCATTGCACGATATATCCAATCAACATACTCTGGGAGGCTTAGATACGAGTAACGTCGTCAATGCCTCAAGCATTGTGTTAGAAAAGCGTGGGCCGATAGGGTTCCATCCAATCAGACGTTCAAAGTCGTCAAGAATCAGAATACTGGCCGGTGACTTGTAGGCATCAGCGAATGCCTTGTGAACATAGTCCTTCTTGGCAAAGTCATCACGATATCCCACCAGGTCAGCTGGCGTAACCATCTTGACGAATGGGAAGCCAGACTGCATAGCAATGTGCGCTGCCAGAGCCGTCTTGCCGGATGATCGAGGACCCTGGAATAGGACCGAGGTGTTGAACTTGTTAGGATCATCTCTAATCATGTTGACAACACGCGTCATTTCTTGAATTGTCGATTCGATGTGAGGCGCATAAGGAATGACGCCGAGGCGTACAGCTTCCTCCAGCTCTGCCTCTGAAACACCATACGCAGGTCGGACTTCGGTCAGGGCGTTCTGGAAATCTGCACGATTGACCTTCATGTTGGCAACATCTTGCTTGACCGCAGCCAGTTGGCCAACTTCAGTGTGACGGGAAAAGGCGAAGGATGCTGCCGCCTTAACCAGACCGTTGAGCTCTGCACCTGAAAAGTTCTTGGTCAAGCCAGCAAGCTCGTTAAGATCAACGTCTCGGTCTAACAGTCCGTTGGCACTCATCTTGGACGTGTGAATCTTGAGAATTTCGAGACGCCCATCCTCATCAGGAAGAGAAATCTCCAAGTGAACCTCGAGACGGCCAGGTCGTAGTAGAGCGTCATCAATCATGTCCTTTCGGTTAGTCATTCCGATGAGGAGAATATTGTTGAGCTGGTCGACACCATCAAGCTTTGAGAGCAGCTGATTAACAACACTGTCTCCAACACCAGTACCACCACCAGCACCGGATCCTCGCTGCTTGCAGACGGCATCAAGCTCATCAAAAATGATGATATGAAGACTGCTCTCATCACCCTTCTCTTTGTATTCTTTCTCTGCGTCCGCAAAAAGCTTTCGGATGTTCTCTTCAGATTGACCGACATACTTGTTGAGTACTTCAGGACCATTGATGACCTTGGGTGGTCTGGCGTTGAGCATCTTTCCAATTTGTCGGGCAATGAGCGTCTTTCCAGTTCCAGGCGGACCATAGAGCAGCATACCCTTGACGTGAGGAATACCAATCTTGGCAACAAGTCCTGGTGGGAAGACACGAGATGCAAAAGCTCGTCGGAAAATGGTAGCAAACTCATCACCCAATCCACCAATGCCCATATCCTCAAACTTGAAGTCAGGAGCCAAGATAGCATTCGAGTTAGGCTTGGACATGGATGGCTTGAGGTTGAAATCACCCTTGCCATCACGGTGGAAGAGCACTCGAGTTTGAGTAGTAAGGATTCCTCTGGCCCAAGGCTCTCGGTAGACCTTCTTCTCCCCATCCCCTGAAGACATGGCTAGATCGGTCAAACCGACCGTCTTGACAATTGCCAGAAGAGGGATGTTGCGGATATCCATCAAGATGCGCTGTCCGGGGGAGAGCATCTGGTTCTGGTAGGTATCGACAAAAATCTTGGAAATCTCGTCCTCATCGTAAGGAACCTCCGTCTTTTTGTTGGGTGAAGCAAAACCAATCTCGATATCAACAGAACCCAAGTACACCTTGCCTCCAGCCGAGAATGGATCGAACTTCTCACCGGTGAAGGTGTCTCTCATGGTAATGCCGGCCCATGATCGCTGAGGGTCGGAGAGACTGATGCAGCCAGGAGGAAAATCAGGAAGAGGTCGGGCTGTAACAACGTATTCACCCTCGGGCTGGCCTCCCCGAATCAGGAGGTAGATATCGGAGCCATCGCGGTTAGGGGGGAAATCTTGGGCGGACACAGCACATCTGATGGGGTGTTAGTAAACATTGAAGATCTCGAGGTGGGATAGCAAAAGTTCAACTCACAGGTTGCCATAAATAAGCCTAGACTGAAGAGATTTGTCTGTAACTTTCTCTACTCGGAGGGGAATTCGCGAGCCCCGACCGGATGAGCCACCGGAAGGCTTCTCGTCGTATCGAGACTGACCACCGCCTTGGTATCCCTGTGGCGGCTGTTGTTGTCTGTTGTCACTTTGGCGAGGGGAGCCATAGCCTTGCTGTGGCTGTCCGTAACCTTGCTGGCGAGGGTCGCTGCCGTAGGGAGCTCTTGGTGGTGGTGGCTGCTGTCTGTTGTCCTGGGGCTGTCGTGAGCCTCCCAAGAAGTTGCCAAACGACATTGCGGCGGTGGAGGTCGAAGGATGGACGAAGTGATGGGGAGCTTCTGTAGTGTTGTGTGATGATATTTAGTATATAGGTTAATATCGGTAAAAGATTGACTGGCCGAACAACAAGGTAGAAACTGCGTTGATGTGGCCGCAAGAGTTGAGATGGTGTAAAGTACAGGTTTCAATGCTCTGGTTCTCCAGCGCCGCGTTGGGCTGAATGGCTGACGCTGACGCTGACGAGGGGCGATGTTACAGGTTGTCCATCCCCCCAGGCACCCAGGCTTAGGGGGGGCAGGGTCTGAGCTTCAGGTTGAAAGGGGCTTAGCGTTGTATGTCATACCTCCTCTTTGCCGTCGGCCCCGCATTCCGGACTATTCAGTTGCTTCAAGGTGAGATGATCAATGAAAATCTAAGAGCCTCATCGTCAAAGTTGATGGAGTGTTATTCTCTTTAAAAGTCAAAAGGCTAAGCGACATTCGTAAAAATGCCTCTGTAGGTCCTTGTGTGCCGAGCGTGGACACCAGCTTGCTAATCACAGTCAGGCATTTACTAGGTAAAAAGTCATGGAATGTCTACAATGCCGACAACATCGCCCGCGTCCGTCGCGACGAAGCTGCTGCCCAAGCCGCCGAAGAAGCTGAGGAGCAGCGCATGCAGGAAATAGATGCCCAAAGACGATTAGCCATACTACGCGGAGAAACCCCACCGCCTATCGAAGATGTCGAACCTCCAAAGGTTGATGTGCAGCCTGTGCGAGGCGCTTTGCAATCAGGGAGTAGGCGCAAGCGAAAACGACCGGACGAGGATGATACAGAGTTTGAACTGCGATTAGCAAGAGAAAGGAATGACACGACTGTTGCGAGGGTCGAGACAGATCGCAAAGCGACGAGTTCTGCACCGATTGTGGACCAGACTGGACATATCGATTTGTTTGGAGATGAAAAAGGCCGGGCGCATGCTGAGAAAAATGAAGAAGCCGAAAAGGAAGCCAAGAAAAAGAAGCAGAGCTACGAGGACCAGTACATGATGCGATTTTCTAACGCTGCTGGAAAGGAAGGGCTAGCCCGACCGTGGTATTCCCAGTCTGAAGCATCAGCCCCGGATGTGTCTGCCAAAGACGTGTGGGGAAACAATGATCCAGGAAGAAAGGAGAGAGATACACGGCGTGTGGTGTCTAATGACCCTCTCGCTATGATGAAGCAGGGTGCTTCAAAGGTTCGCGAATTGAAACAGGAGCGCAAGCGATTTCAAGAGGAGCAGGCGGAAGAGCTAAAGCAGTTACGGCGGGATGAAAAGCATGAAGAGAGACGTCGGAGGAGACACGAGGAGAAGCATAGAGATTCAAGAAGGAGGCATCGAAGTCGAGACAGAGGCGATAGTTGGGAAAGACATCGAAGCCCAGATAAACGACATTCGCGAGGACACAGAGTAGGTGTTGAGGAGAGGGAGACATCAAAAGAGCGAAAACCCTATGATCGTCGGAGAGGAGATTCATCCAGGCGTGATAGGAGGCATGGCAGAGATGAGTCGAGATACGAGAGAGATGAAAGGGAGGATAAGGAGCGTGGAGAAACTCATCGTCGTAGGCATGATTTTCATTCCCCAGCTCGACATAGAAGAGAGGATGATCGGCGTCAACGGCATGAACCAGCGGACGATATAAAATAGTTTTGAGCCTAAAAAAATAACCTAAATACCCAATATTTTCACCAAACATTAACTACTATTCATAACCAATTTTGGTATCTCTTTAAAAAAAACAATCCCCATAAGACTCATCTTCCCACTTCATTTCTCAATCCACGGCAGTCGAATCTCAACAGGTCTCATGTCCTTCTCCACCATCGCGGCAACCTTCTTTGCCCCATCTAATCCCTCCAACGCCCTCTTAATCTCGCCATATGTTTCTTCACTGATCCCCTCCTTTCTGTCACAGTAAACATCCACACCCTCCTTTGTAAAAACCGTCGGCGCAAACCACGTAACCGCCCACCTCTCCTTGATACCCTCCTTCGTAGTGGCTTCTCCCCAGCCCAGAATCTCCCAGTGGCTGGTCACGAAGAACAGTAGCCCCTTGCCTCGCCAGTCCCAGCCAGAGTGGGAAGACGCGTCCTGTGTGTCGACGCCTGCAACGGTCTTGAGGACGGAGTCTTTAGATGTGGGCTCGTAGCAGACGAGATCGTCGAGGCGAGGTGCGCCGGCAGCGGAGCCCGGGAGGGAAGTATACGTGATGCGAACGTTACGAGCAGATCGCCACATGGCGAGGGTGGAATGAGTGACGGTCCATGTTGTGGTAAGCCAGTCAAGCGGTGGTCCTGTAGATGGTTGAGGAGGGGCGGAAGGAGATGTAGGAGGGGCGTATTTGGAGGGTATGTCGAGAGTGATTGAAGTCATTGTCGTTGGTACAATGTAGTATGAACTTGATAGAATATGCGATCCCAAAGGTGAAGAGATTTGAAAAGAAGATGAAAATTAATCATACATGTAGTCGAAAAAGAAAATACGCCGAAGCAAACTGTCGATCACTGGCCTATCTTAAATGAAAAGCTAGGGAAATGAAACCCTGCTGGTCTCAGAAGTTTAATGAATATGTGCAACAATTAACGTAAGCTCCGTTTATTTTCATGTGATTCTTATTCCCGTTGCCAGTAAACAATCCCTGAGTCGTACAAGCTTTTCATTATTTCTTTTCTTTTTCTTTTCGTTTTCTTGTTTGTTTATCCATGAGTGGATTGTATTCCTAGTGGTTTGGGACTCACTACTGTGTCATGGGATGAGTCGCTTCTTCAGCTTGAGTGACAAACACAATTCGGCCAGAGAACAATGAACGAACAGGTTTTGTAAACTCACGTCATGAACGCAGAAAATCTTTCCCAGATCAAGAAAGTCTTTGTTATTATTTTCATTTCCATGAAACTGTATTCAACTCTTAATTTCATGCCAGGGAAATGAAGCTATATCTAGCACAATTAAGCTCCCAAGCCACAACCGAGCACGCGCCACATCTTCGATTTCAGCCTCAACCCCAGATTTCGTCCCAATCTTTCACCTCCATCCTTCAAACATCGACACCTCACGCTCAGCTTCACCAATATTCCCACCAGGTTTACCTTTCACGCAGTCTGCCGCTCAATCGCTCGGAGAACCTCGTCTTGGATCTACCAAACACTGTCAACGAATCGTCATGTCCGACCCACAACCCGACAACCTCGATGACGATGCTCTCATCGCCCAAACTCTCGGCTTCTCCTCCTTTGGCGCAACTCATCCACCCTCTAAGAAGCGTCGCTACAATCCCCGCGCAGATGCCATTGCTCTTCCCTCATCAAGCTCCCTCCCCGCTAGACCAGCAGCCACGGGCGCAAACTCCACACCTCTTGCAAACCCCATACCCTCTAGAGCAAATGCCGATGAGATCTCGCTAGACGACGACGATGATGACAATGTTGAACCTGCGGTGCAAGTGCCCCATCAGAATTCCCTGCCTCAACGCCCAGCGGAGACAGCACAGGAAAGTTACGGGCAGGATAGGCCTACAAGGTCAGATACGTGGTATATCGGCTACTATGATCCATCGACAAATGAGAATCCGTGGGAACGACTCGAGCAAGCGCTTGGTTTGGGACCTCGCGGTACATGGCTATCTCGCAACACTGGCTCGAATCGACGGCCTGATACCGGTCCAGCTGAAGAAAGGCCTTGAATGAGTTCAGCGACAGATCATTTTCAGTGATGACCAATAGCCCGATGGCTCATAGGACCTCGATTTCAAGTACATATATATCTCAAACGGTCCTCTCACTCGGAGCCAATAGCCATATCTCAGCCCTACTTCAACCTCTGATGTGAATTCATGTCAATGATTTCACGTGCAAAATCACGTGAACACTACAGGGGTCTGTTAACGTCCTCAGACTTACACTTCACCCCCAGGCCATGAGTCTCCATTCCCACGACAGTTCCGTTCACAAATCACATGACGAAAGGCGTTGAGCACGCTCTTAACTGGCCAAGACTAGCCCGGACACACTCAGATCACATCGGCGAGGGGGGTTATCACATTAAATTTGCTTGGGTACACACCGTCGGCCAGGACGAAGGGAAGATAATCATTATTCATACGTTACGAGAATACCCAAGAACGCCAAAGCTCCAGCACATACAGTAACTACAGGGATTCGTTTCCAGCGGCCTGTATCCTCATACAGCACCGGTCTTCCTCGCCCTAGCACGCTGGCGTTGCCAAAAGGAGCAATCTTCACCTCCCAACAAGGACAAGCGCCTCCTGAATCCAAACCTTTCCTAGGCCATTGTTCTTCATGTCCCAAGCTCGGAACTTCCCTGGTCCAGTTTTCTCCAAAAAACCCTTTTTGCTTTCATGAATACACGCCCTGAGCCCATAGTGACGGGTTCCTTGCCAAACAAACTGACAAGCCTCCGGCTGCTCCCTCCACCCTTCTGCTGCTGGATGAAAGACCCCTTGCAGCTTCTGGCGTCGAACATGCTGTTCCTCTTTGATGGGACTGCTGACTGTCGTCCCCTGCTCCTCCACTATCGTCAAGGGGGAGGTGTACTCTTAGCATCTGCCCCTAGATCGTCCAATTCATCCAATCATAAGCCATAAGTCGTGAAACAACAGACCACCCCCCCTTTGCTCCCCAGCTTGCCATTCTCCCCACCGTTCCTGGTTGCCACGAGGTTAACGCATGCAAGGGTGGGAAGGGGTTTGCACGCCAAATCTGCGCGCTTTTTGCAAAAGCGGCATGAGATTTCGCGTCTAGCCAGGCGCTTAGTGACCCTGGTTTCAACGTCACCCGTTCCTCATCCTGCCAATTGTTATATCCTTTGCCAGCAGGGCGATGACAAGTCGAAGTTTGCGAAAAAATGAAAAAATAAAAAAAAAAAACAGGACATTGTCAGAACTTAACCACAATTCTGGTGAATGTCGTTCAAGTACTCAGTCTGAACTACGTCCAGTAAAAATAAGAAAGAAAGAAAAATACATTGGTATGTGCGTTTTCTTGCTAAATCAAACAAAAGAAATGGAATTTTTGACACTCGCTCGCTTGCTGTTTTTGTACCAAAGCCGTCAATCAATGCGGCTGAATTCTGAATCTGGGGAAGTTCCTAGTTCTCGGGCGAAGGATATCGCGCACGAGCCTTGCTGTACTCTTTGCTGTGCTTGCGAGAAGCCTTGCTCTTGAGGGAGCTATTTTTCGATTAGTCCTCAATTTCACAACCTTTTGGAATTGGGTTTATGATTCTAGTGTCGTCTTCTCTTCGAAAAGATGGCTAGTAAAATCAATAAGAAACACCTACCTGACTTTCTTCTGTGTCCACTCGAGATCACTGCGGACCTCGTGCGCATCTCGCATACCCTCTTGAAAGCGCTCGCGTGTCTTTGCAAGACGAGCCTGGGCTTTCTTCTGTAGCTCCAGAAGCTCGCGGTGCTTGGCGTTCATCTTTCCGGATCTGCCCGCAACGAAAAGTAAGCAAGTGAATTCTAGCTTATCCTTGTTTGCCGAAAACAAGGATGGTAGCTCCATCTCGCCAATGATGGATGACGGCAATTGGAATTGAACCATTCTGCCGATCTTCCACCCAAAGACGATTTCGAGCTAATCGAAACTCAAATCATGGATAGCTCCAACTTACGCTTGTGACTGCATGGCCATGCTGCGGTCAAGAGGAATTGGGTCGAACGAATTGTTGAACCGATCCTGCATGTATTCCTGGAAATCGACGCCGCTAGCTGAGCCGGTACTTTCGTAGTCGCCATAGCCGCCAGCATAACCGGACGAGGTAGCCGAGTATCCACCGTTGCTGTATGAGGGCATGCCGGAGGCAGAGCTAACCGAGTCGTCACATTCTGGAGGGGAGACGGAGTATTGGCTATAAGTGTAAGTGGGGTAGTGTGAGCCCTTGGAGGGGACTGGAAGAGGCATAGAGTACGCCACGGAAGGATAGTGATGAGAAGACATGATGGTGACGGGTGTGAAGAGACGGTGATGTAAATGGGTGGTTAAGAGAGGATGAGAGGGCTAAAGTTTCCCGGTTGTTGTTTATGCCAAGCAGTAGTTGTCGCTGCTTGTGATTGTTGGTGGTTGTTGACTTGACGTTCAAGTCTTGGTAGAGTAATGAGTACCAACAAAGGGCAATAGGACTTGGTATGTAAGAGTAGAGAGACTGAGGTCTACGGCTTGAGTTTGGAGAAAGTAATAAAAGAGGAAGAAGAAGAAAACTTGTTCAACATGTTCAAGACGGCCCCTTTTATACTTGTTCAGAGCTCCCCTGGTCGACCTCCATGAGCCATGAGGATAACACATCTCGACTTCATTCGCCAGACCTGCAACAACTAACCCCGCTCGCGAGTATTTCTACGGAACAGGATAGGATGGTGACATGGAGGATGAGAAGACGACGGGCTAGACGAGATGATCATGGCGGAGTGCAGATGTGTGGGCCTGGACGAGCTATCACGAAACCTAGACGGAGGTATGGAGGGCAAGGGATGGTACCAAGCCAGGAGTGACTGGGGGCAGAGGGGACTCTGAGAGAGGCTAGAAAGGCAACACAGGCTAGGAACGGAAAAGGATTAGCAAAGTAGAATAGGGTGCATTTGCAAAGACTAGCCGTCGTCAACCGGGACCGACTCAAGTTGGGAATACACAATGTAAGAAATCTCGGTTGGGATATATAAGAGGGGGAGGGTGAAGATAGTGAGGAGAGAGGAGAAGGGATGGGATGGGATGGGACGGGACTTGTGGAAACGACCACTCGAAGAACGTGGCTGCAAGACGACTCAGAGTTTGCTCGATTAACATCCAGATATGTTCAAGAGGGAATTGGGATGCAGTGATAAGTTTTGTGACCGCGTATGCCGAGGGAATGGATATGGACAGGAAGCGGCCAGTCTATGCAATTGGCAAAGACACATATCCGAATCAAGTGCAGGGTCTATTGACGTTGAACAACGAAACCCACCGTTATGAAGATGTGTGTGTACGTGCATGTAAGCGTACATATAAATGGCACAGGTTACATTGCTTTATAGAGTGATTAAAAAAGTAAGAGAGAGAACCGGCCCGTACAAGCCCGTGCCTGACAAGTAAGAGCTGCGATGCAAATACTTGAGTGAAATGCACAATTTTTTTTTTCTGAGTGGAGGGAATTGCTAGACGCATGGATGCATGCGCCTTGTGCGGAGACAGACAGATACCCCGGCATAGGTCAGCGAAGATGAAGAAAAAGGACTGAGAAAAAAAATTGTAAAAACAATGTCAGATGCTTGCAAGATGCCATGCATGGCCGGCTTCATAAAAGCACACAGGGTGGCTGCACTACCTTGTTAGCAATTAGACCATGTTCCTTGAGAACGTTGAGGACATGGCACAAGAACAAAGGACGAAGAACAAAAAAAAGCAAAACGAATTTTCAAATCTGTACGTAGGAGAGGGACGCCGGTACACCATTGAGCTTCATGTTGGATAGCATGGTTGGTCCATCGGAAGGGACGGGCGTAATTGGATTTTGCGTAGATAGCTGGAAGTAGGACTTTGGGGTTAAGAAAAGCATTTCCATCATTCGGTAGTTTGGAAGAGGGACGGACGAGACAATTTGGGACTAATGAACCAGGCTCATAAAATCTTGGTTGAGTGACGTGAGGAAAAGAAGGCTTACCGGTTTTCGATAGGCAAACAGAGAACCAGAGGGCAAAAATCAATGTCAGCGAGTTAGCGAGAAAACGAGGCGACGCTGACTGGTTCAACATCTGCTCCAAGGACCCAGACCAAGCAAATGTGAGAGTTACAGTACAGCAACATTTGCCCACCCACACTCCCCAAACCTACTTACTGCCGATGCCATCGGTGGGAACTAGCTGTATGGTTGGTGATACTAGAACGATAGCCGAGTCGAGAAATATAACACCAGCGGTAGCCTGGACTGGGCAAGAATGATATCGAGCATCACTTTTGTCCTGCTCAAGAGTGTCTAATCAATGTCAGTGTGCGTCATTGAGATTCCTCACCGACTTCCCCAAAACCAATGGCTAAGGAAGCTAGGTTTTGTCTGAACATGCACAAACGACATCAAAACCGTTGTGGCAAACCCCAAACATGAATGGATTGCTGTCATGATCCATATGTCCCTAATTGCACTCTGGCATGCATGCCGTGGGCAACTGGTTGTTGTACCCTACCACCACTGGAGGCTCCATGGCCGCTTGGTGTGGATCTGGCAGGTGACAATTGTGAGGAAGATATGAGAGGGCAATTGAGCAAGCGCGTTAACGCTAAGGAAGGCCAAAGCTAAAGACAAAACCCGAGAGCGATGAATGAATCCGAGGGGGTGCACAAGCGAAATGGAAAAAGCAGCACTGGATGCTGGGTCCATACGTAGCGTCGCCCACACACACTCGCAGAAGGCTTGTCGTTATGTCTGCTTCCTGCCCGGCGTTATCCAGACACGGAGTGAGGCGTAGTTGTAAAACAGCCAAAGATACACGGCCGAGATGCAAGATGGCGAGTTGACACAATTGGTCCCTGGCTTGGGGGTGGATAGAGAGCCGGGTACGTTGTATGGCAATTACGGTATCGCAGTGGATCGGGTGCAAATGTAGGTAGGTCGGCAATTTTCATCGGCCTGTCAAGTGTGGTGATGCGTTGTCAAGATATGCCAGGCATCGTCGTGCTGGTTAGATTGGCAAATCAATACAGGACCCATTGGCCGAAGAGAGAGGGGGTGAGTGAAAAAGAAAAGGGATGAGGGAGTAGAACTTGCACCTAACGGCGTAGAGGATTTGACAAGTTGGAACTTCAGTCTTGTTTGAGTCTAGGTATGGACATAGGTAGAGAGCAGAAATAACGGGCTGGGTACCTGATACTTCCAGACAAGGATAGAAGGGCGGGAGCAGAATGGCAATTCGATGCTCATTAATAAGTTAGGTGGCAGTTTTGATGGGAAGGTGCACCCGCACCGGTAAGTTAATTGACTTGCTCATCTTAATGTGAGGAAAGTACATTGTCATATTAAAACACACCCCCTAAGCAGTACCTACCTAGTAGGTAGGTAGGTAGGTAGGTACAGTACAATCATTGATGAGGAAAGCAGGACGCAGTACCTAGAGAAGCCTGAGGGTGTATAGATAGGTAGGTATGCTTGAGAAGGTGCGTGCCTACTCCATGAAGTGAGTGCACCTCACCTCAATGACCACTCATGTAAGTTGATTCCCTAGGCTCCAGCGCCTGCAACACGGAGGGATTTCTTCTTTTTCCTTTCTTTTTCCTTCTCCAAATCTCTCAATCTCGCACATCAATCTTTCATTTCTGACACCACCTCCCACATGCTTCTAAAAAATCTTTCTTCGCAGCCCCAGAGCCTCACATTGGCACGTGCATTGAGGTATCGTATTCTTTGCTATGTCTTTGATAATTGGTAGCAAATTGCGAGAGCCACGTTAAAAACAAGGCCGCTGTACCGTCTGTAATCACGAACAGTCGTGCCAAGATGACAAAACCTCTAGCCCATTCGGCATTTTTCCACAGCTGTTACGTTACAGTTCAATTGTTAATGTCTAGGCCGACCAGTGAGATGGGAAGTTGACGCGATGGCCACTCCTGACAATAATGTTGATCGTTCTTTGGATTAATGGCACACTTGGGCAACTTACATCGCAGGTACTGACTTCTTCGTCCTTTTGCCCCTCCCCCGCCCTCATATCTTCCAACCAGATATCACGACCAAACACCACCCAACATCTTCCACCAACTCGGTGCACGCTCGGACATGCCTGTCTGTATGCGGCTTAGGTTTCTTGTCTTCTCTTGACATGGCTTAACTAGGGCTCTGGTCTCGACAGGATCTTCGCAAGTTGAACCAATACAAAAACGGCAGCCCCGAGACTCTGACCCGACAGATTCCTTGTAAGAACGAAGAGACACCTTCATGGTTGGCTTGGGGGCTGAGGCAAAGGGTAGGGCAGATCCAAGAGACATTGCCATCTTGGAACCCAGAGCAAGAAGAGCACTTCGATTCGGTTGTTTTAGGGAGCCCACAGTTACACCTTACACTTGTTGAAGCCCTGTCTATTAAAATAGAATTCGACCAATGCAACATCACGGCTCATATCTCTGTGACATTGATCGTATCGGACTCGGCACCAAGATAACTGTGACTTGGAAGGCATATGATCCCGTTGTTCGTGTCGTCACAGACCGCTACTGCTCAACGGCTATACAGTTGTGCAATCTTCTCTAGCTGGACTACAAAGCCCGCGTCAACCAAATCGCCGAAGCTCACAGCCATCAAGCATATTGTACAAACGGGCCAAACCTCTAATTTGGATAAACGAATACCATATTTCGCCCATTATTCAAACCTGGAGGCCATAATTAAGGCCTTCCGGTACCCTGTCAATTGCTGTTATGCACATGCATTCATGGAGTAGGAGCGGCGTTAATATCATTGCCTCAATACAATATCCTGGCTCCATGAAGTTTGTTGTACAGCAGAAGAAGGCCCCGTATGTCTTGCATCTTCCTGCGGCTCCTGAAGGACCATTACGCACATCAGGCCTACGATCACAGCTCTTTCACCTGACGATTCCTCTTGACGAATTCCAATGTGATAATGTATGACAGCCAAGGCCTTCCCCATTCCCAGGGGCCATATAAGCAAGTTTCACCGGCAGAGTGTCTCTACCGGAAGATGCACATCCGATACGGTTACTTGCAGTTCTTTGCCAGAGACGTTGTCAGCGGCTTTGCCTAAGCGTTGTTACTGCCTCCTCGGAACTGGAATTGTATTGCACAACCTGACTTGACCTAATGAGGACGCAAGAATTCGTTGGGCTATGACTGGTATCACCATAGCTTGTCAATAGAGTCGACTGATACTCTGCTATGATGCCTATGATCGACTCTTGCAGGCCATGAGTCTTGCCATCGGGTTTTGACGACATATTACTCAAGAACCACTCGGAATCGGTCATCACGGTGGCATGACTTTCAGGTCCTGCAACAAAATCTGTACGTCAAACGTGCTGGAATCTCTTGTGCTGCACAAATACGTAACTTCTTGAGCTTATGCGCCTCACATATCGTTTCTTTGGCTCGGAACTCACAGCAAGCTTGCCAACGGTCGACTAACATCGGCCAACCATCAAGCTACCGAGGCGAGTCTGATCAGACTGAACGAGACAAAGGGAACGCGGGGGACAGTAATCCTAACTGACTTGCTGTCGTAACAACGGGAGCAAGTAGGCCAGTCATTCTTGTATCGCCTTGCACCGCCTTGCAGCACAGGGGCTTGCAGCACACAGCGCACGCATTGGCGCCATTCCCGACCGAGCCATATCGCATGCCCAACGGTCAAGAGCCTTGAGTAACAGCAAGTATCATCTATTCGGAAAGGTCGACAAGAAAGCGACGATGTTCTTGTCGTGTTGCAGCTTCAACTAGGGTGCGTATGAGATGGTTCAAACCCCACACGCATTCGTTCATACTCACACTCAAAAGCAGAACCAGGTCAGAATACCATCATCCATTATGATCTACACGCCCCGAGAAACCGTAAAAACCGCCCCTTGTACCCTCCACCACGCACTGACAACTCAGCGACGTTGTGTGCGGGCAGGGAAATGGTCCAGGCACCCAGGGAGGGGAGATACTACTCTGTACAGGGGACCCTGCGGCTTTGATGATGGGGCAGAATGTGATAGGTTGACATAGTAGATAATTGAGTGAGAGGAAGAGGAACGAACTATACCGATATGGACTACATGCGTGGATTTGGAGATCGAGAATAAACCATCGCAGGTGCAAAATATGAATGCCCGGTTGTCAGTTACTCCGAAGCAGGACAATACCTGTAATTATTTGGTAAGATTCTTAGGTCGTTGTTGCTGTCATTGTCACATGGAGGATGAATTGATGAATGACAAGGAATATCATGGCGATCAGCCAAGCAACGTTGCTGTTTACAACAGATACTGTTATAAGACAATCTACGTAACAAAATATCTCTTCATCGTCTCATCGATAAGAAACAGGTGCCATGGCGTGCTAAGCATCTATATCATCCTCATAGAGACCATTATTATCGACTTCCATAACAACTATTCCTGTGACTAGACAATATACCTATATCAAGGGAATCATGGCATCAAATGACAACCAAGACATATGCCTAAGACAAACCCGTCAGCGGGAAGAGACTAAAAAACGGTTGTGACACATATCGGGAATGTCTCAATTTCTACTTTGACTTATTTCTCCGTGTACACTGAATCAAGTCTACGCGTCACTGTTTGCTTCTTCAGTATTTTTTTTTTTGCCTATAAGTAATAATAATAAGTAGTATATGTACGGGTCTGGCATGAGCGAAGAATTTCGGGGAGGGAAGGATACGAAACGTTGTGACGGGCTGGTACAACAGATGTCAAAATAGCTAAGTTGGTGGGTATACATCTTTTCGAAAAGAAATCGTCTCACAATGTAATTATATGTCCTTAGATAAGAAGAAAAGAGTAAGAGAAGTGTGGTTTGTATTTCCCCTGTTCTAATCGTCCCTCTTTGAACCCCCTTTTTGTACCTATGCCAGTTGATGTCGTTTCCCTTCATTTATATACTACCATGTGAAAAGAACTAAAAAAGAGTAAAAGCGTATTAACTCAGAAGAGTAATAAAAACAAGAATATACCAAAGTAACACACATGCCATCTACCAGATATATGGTCGAGACTCGAATAGAATAAGAAAGGACGGTCCGAGGGGTCCGGTTGTGATACAACAGATGGCCCAAACCTAAAGATGGAGGCAAGGTACCGAGAAGACCTCCTCGTTTTCGATTTGTCTTGTTTTTTTTTTATGCTCGTGAGATAGGTTCCCATCGACGCACCCCCTTGACTCATACTCTTATCCCTCGCAAGCTTATCTGAAATAAAATACACAAACAAAGCCGAATCCATATCGCCTGTGCTCATATGTATGTAGTCAGGGACAGGGAAGACGGCAAGGTGAGTAGAAGATGAATGAGGGAAGTTGAGAAAAGGAGATAGCGTAAACGGATTACACCAATCATGCAAAACGCCATATCGTCTCCTAACATATACCGCAACGTCTTCGAGTAGATGAAACAGATGCTATGCGTTCATGAACATATGCAATAGCAATGCAAGTCCTCAACGCCAATCTCTTCATTCCATGTCACGTCTTCCACATGCCAGTTCGTAACTGCGCCTTTTTTAATACATGTCTAGGCAAAGACCTTGAGAAAGCCAAAGATGCCGATGCCGCTAAGGACGGGAATGGTGAGGTTGTCGTCCCAGCCAAAGATGTCAACAGCCTCGCTGGCTGATGCGACGAGTCCGGACCAGACACTCATGGCACCCAGGGCCAAGGATCCGGTGATGGTGGCCTGGCTTTGTGACACGCCAACAGCGTCGCAGATGGTCTTGGGGAGGGAGAGAACGCCCTTGAAGAGGAAGTTCTCGTCCCCGGGCATAGGACCAATGACGGGAGCGAGCCAGCCGTAGAAGAAGTAGGATGTGCCTACGCCGACGAGGAAAGCGGCGGCAGATCCAGCCAGAGACTTGCCGCGGCGAATACGGGGAGTGTAACGTCCCCAGAGTCGGCCAAAGGTGCTGGCGGCGGTATCGCACCAGCTGAGGAGGAGTACACTCATGACACCAACGTCCTTGGGGAAAGAGTACAGGACGATCCAGGCACCGAGGAGGTAGAAGATGACACCGTTCCAGCCAGAGTACTCGCTCTCGCGCATCAAAGCGCCCAGAACCTTGACGTAAAATCGGTTAAAGGAGGCATATCGATGTCGAAGCCAGTCAACAGTGGTGATAGGAATAAGTGCAGACATGAGCCAGGGCGCAACAGACTGTGTCTGTGTACCACTGACATATAGCCATATGACGAAGAATCCAATCGAGACGTGCAGCACTTTCCGGGGGACCTCGTGCTTGTGCACGAACGTTCGCCAGTGTCGATGGATAGGAATGAGACCAAGGGGACTAGGACTTCGACTGAAATCGCGCCAGGTCCATCCTAACGGTGTCGTTGGCTGAGGCGGCGCCAGATGACCATTTACTGTCGTCTTTGCATTCCCATTTACCGTTGCTGGCTCTTCCGGTACTGGTGACTTGGAAAGCTTGCCAGCTTTGGCTGCTGTTCTGTTCGTACGTTGCGTCAAGGCCGAGACAGATCGGGAATCAATAGGGGAGCGGCTGCGAGTGCGGGCCCTTCGAAGCTCTGGACCGTCCGAATCATCTTCTTCGGTGTGTCTCTCGAGAGATTGCGGGGCAGGTGTGCGTCTTCGGGCGGCGGACCGCGTGACGGGTCCGGTGTAGTCGGCCTCATGTTCGGATGGAGCGGGACTCGGGGATATGACGCGGGGCGTCTCTGGGACCCTGGCTTGTGACATGGTGCAAGAGAATGGCGGGAGTGCGGGAGTATAGATGACGCCGGTGACTAGGCGACAGAAAGATGCGAGACCTGAATGCCAGAATGTGTTGTTGGATAAGGTAGAGTGGAGATGTTTGTCGCGACGCGATGAGCGTATTGTTGCGGTAGTGGTTTTGGTTTCGGTTGGCGTAGGAGGGGTGGTTAAAAAGCCAGGATTCTCAGAGGGTTGAGAAGATTCCAGAGGAGGGTCGGCCACGGCGACAGATGGAAGTCTCGAATATGTATCGTCGCGATGAGATTTCTCGGTTTCGACGCTTGACAGATTCAGATTGTCTTCACGGCTTTGGCCGTTGTCGTGGCTATAATTGTGGCTGTGGCCTTGTGGACGCAGGTCGTCACTTTGCGAATGACGATGTTGACCCTGGCCCGAGGTCTCTGATACTGTGTCTACCCCTATGACAGGATTTGGAGTCGGCGTTGGTGTTGATGTCAAAGATGAGAGTGCCGGAGGGTTCGGAGAGTGGTTTTGAACGGGATAATTTATCGAATCCAGATTGACGGTTGACAAGGATGCAACGGAGGTCAGATCCCCCGCCGCATGATGGGTTAGGGAGTGAAAGACCTAAGGTGAATTGTCCAAGACCGGGGCACGCACACATGTAATGTATGGTACGTGTGACTTGGACTTGGGGTGGCTTGTGATGGGACGACGAATAGAGCACCTAATGAGATGGTGCCAATAATAAAGTGGGATGTGATAGGGATTGATTGAGATGGAAATTGAGAGTAGGTGATTCGGGGGGGAGTGAGAGATTGAAATGAGGTCGCGTGACTACCTTGGCTTCTCCTTATTTCGAAATTGATCAAGCGCCTCCGTTCGGGTTGATGGTTCTAACGATGTCGGGAGTTTGGCGGGTTTGTAAAATCATTGAGGATTTTTTTTTTCGCTCTCTTTTTTTCTCTTCCCACTAACTGGGATCCTTCAAGCTGAAGGTGCCGTGGAGGAGATGGATGGAGCGGCGTCAGGGGTACGTATTTGTGGCGCTGAGATTTAACGTCAACGGGACACCGCCTTTTCTAGTGGGTTAGCACTGTATCAACCCATGATGTAGCATGTGACAGTTGTTTTAGAGGAAACACATCGAGTCAGGGAGTTGATGAAGACCAGATGAGGGTAGTTCGTTTACCTGTGAAAAGACTGCAACCAAGGTCCATGTTTAAATCTTTGACCCTGCTCACATCTCAGACGGATCTCTGTCATAACATGACA
Source organism: Fusarium penzigii (assembly GCA_013623535.1). NCBI lineage: Eukaryota > Fungi > Ascomycota > Sordariomycetes > Hypocreales > Nectriaceae > Fusarium > Fusarium penzigii. The sequence continues at coordinate 127,064 of JABFFC010000103.1, forward strand.
TTGCAAATTGCCGTCATTTCATGGTTTTGCTGCTGGCCAATTAAAGCATTTTGCAACCACCCATCACCATCCTTCAGTGTCATGCCAAACGGTTAGGGATATCCTGAGCCACATGCTGCGCCACATATCCCTGATAGCAGGCATCGTTTATCGCACGTGCAGATAAGATAAAAATTTCGAGAAATGTTTCGCGCAAACCTCCAAAGACGCCCCTCCATGTTGACTTGATAGAGATTTGCAGGAAGTAGAAAGTGTATGCTCTGCTCAATTCTCTGTCAGGAACCTTTTTTCAATTCCATTCTTAACAATGGCTACGAAAAAGGTTGAAAAGAAGAAGAGTGCCCGGTCATGGGACTCGATCAATCCTCCTCTTCAAGAATGGATTCGAGATGCTGTCGCAACCATGGGCTTCTCCCAGATGACGCCTGTTCAAGCTGCAACCATTCCTCATTTTCTTGGAAACAAGGACGTTGTTGTAGAGGTAATTTTTTCAAAGGGTCCTCTACTCCATTATGCTAATACTTCATCAATAGGCTGTTACCGGCAGTGGTAAAACTCTTGCTTTCCTCATCCCTCTTGTCCAGAAACTTTTGCGCCTCGGAGAACCTACAAAGAAGAATCATGTCGCCGCCATTATCGTTTCTCCCACCCGCGAACTCGCCGCTCAGATTCATACAGTTCTTCTCGGTCTGCTACAATTCCACCCTGCGTCCGCCGAAATCCTTCCATACCTAAAAGGTGACGAGAAGCGGCCAGTTAGCACCGTCCCAGTCATTGTTCCGCAGTTGCTTGTTGGCGGTACCACAACGCCAGCACAGGATCTCAGTCACTTCCTTCGACATAGCCCGAATGTCCTGATTTCGTCGCCGGGTCGACTTGTTGAACTTCTCTCATCTCCACACGTCCACTGTCCTCAGTCTTCCTTCGAAGTTCTTGTCCTCGACGAAGCCGACCGCCTTCTTGACCTTGGCTTCAAGCCAGATCTTCAAAAGATTCTGTCACATCTCCCCAAACAACGTCGAACAGGTTTATACAGTGCCAGTGTTAGCGAGGCTGTTGGTGAAATCATTCGAGTTGGTCTAAGGAATCCTGTCAAGATCGAAGTCAAGGTCAAGATGAAGGACGGTGGTGTCCTTGAGGACAGAAAGATTCCGGCGAGTCTTCAGATGAAATATTTGATTAAACCCGCCAGTCAAAAACTTCCTGCATTGGCACAACTTCTCGAAAAACTGCCATTAACGCCCCAGAGAAGCATTGTCTTTCTATCAACATGCGCAGCTGTCGACTACTTCCAACATGTTCTCCCCACCATTCTTCCAGATACATTTTCTCTCGTTCCCTTGCACGGAAAACATCCTGCCAAAGCACGAGAGAAGAACTTCAACCGTTTCCTCAACTCCGTTTCTCCAACTATCCTATTAACAACGGATCTGGCGGCGAGAGGTCTGGATATTCCTCAGGTCGACTTGGTAGTACAGATCGATGCTCCTTCAGATCCCAAAGTGTTTATTCACCGAAATGGTAGAGCTGGTCGTGCTGGTCGAAAGGGCTTAGCCGTAGTGATGCTCCACCCAGGAAGAGAGGAGGATTATATCAAATTTCTGGAAATCAGAAAAACACCCATCACCCCCTTGGAGAAGCCTGATATAATTACAACAGAAGAGGATGCGAAGAAGGCTGCAGGTAGTATTCGGGACCTTGTTCGAGCGGACAGGGCATTATACGACAAGGCACAAAGGGCATTTGTGAGCTGGGCTCGCAGCTATGTTGCTCATCAGGCTACTTCCATCTTCCGAGGTGCTGATCTCGACTGGGCTGATCTTGGCAATGCTTGGGGACTGTTGCGCATGCCACGGATGCCCGAGTTGAAGACGTGGACGGGAGACAAGAGTCTCGGCTTGGAAATGGACTGGGACACCTACGCCTACAAGGACAAGGCTCGAGAACAAGCCCGCAGAGCTGCCCTTGAAGCAGAGGCATCCGGCGATAAGCCCGACAAGGGGGAGGAAGCAAAGAAGAAGCGCAAGAACAATGAAGCATGGAGTTTGAAGCACGGCAAAGAGGATGAGAGGGAAGAGAGGAGGGAGAAGAGGAGGAAGAAGCGTGAGGCGGAGAAGACGGCGCTGATGACGGATGATGAGAAGGTGAAGCAGATGGAACTGGTTGAGCTTATTGCGGAGGTCAGGAGGCAGAACAAGGCCAAGGCGCAGGCGGAGAAGCAGGCGGCGAAGGGTGACGAGGAGTTTACGGGTTTTGACGACTAGGCTTGATATACCCCGATAGATGGTGATGGTGTTGGAATACAAGAGTTTATAGGCATACTTGATCCGTGATTTGCGAAATTTCCGGGCTATGACATGGCTGAAAGTCAGTGGTAGGTTTGTGATAGCCATGAGTATTGAGATTTGTTATATGCTACACCTTGAGTTCCCCCGCGATGAAATGTTGTTCTTGACATTTATGCACACCTACTGTTAGGTTAGACTTTGGGTCGAGAGAGATCGAATTGAATATTAACACAAAGGTCAATGATCGACCGGTAAAGAAATAGGTTAGTGAGATCTAGGAAAGGAATGATTGCACCCGTTTGTTTCGTTCATAATTTGAGCCGAGCTGACGAAAATCTGCAAATATTTTTTTCATTACCTTGTTCCACAGGCTTCCGTCACTCGTGAGGCAAGGTTCTTGGGGTGAACGATTCACATGGTTGCAGACATAAAGTCTTAATTATGACTCTGTCAACAAACAATAGCAGGGGGGGAAATGGCCACCACGACTCGCAACTGTCGATATAATTATCAAGAGTCTTTACATCATATTTCATCAAGCAAACCCTGTACCATGCTGAGCAGTTTTGTTCATTTACAATTACCTCGTTTCATAGGAGAAGACGGATTACCCTGAAGACAAACATACCCCGGAAAGTCTTCAGCAACACAAGAGCAACTGCTCTCATTGGCCAAAACTCGCAGTGCCTTGGCAAAGACCTCATACACCAAGACTTGCACACCTCTTTACACGCTTCGACAATGATTGATTTACGTCGCGGTCGCAGCACATCGTCACAACTGAGAGTCCTGGATTGCAATATCGAAGCCCGATTTCAACAATTCAGTAACATCCCCGATGGCGCAATTGGCTAGCGCGTCTGACTGTTAATCAGGAGGTTGATGGTTCGAGCCCATCTCGGGGAGTTATACCAGCTCATGAGCTTTCCTTTTTGACTATCATGAGATGGCCCATTGGAAGAGCCGATGGAATATGCAAGGCTTTCCTTTTTGTAGTGTGGACGGCAAGTATGGTGTGGTCTTGTTTTACTACTTGTGACATTGCATGTGTAGATATAAAACTAGGAAACGTCCGTAATGACATGCCATACAGACTGGTGTCAAGGAGAAAGAAGTTGTCAAGCAGCGGCATATTTGTCTGTAGAAAGAGACAATACGAAATTGGACAGATGGAGTCACCAAAAGTAGTCGCTTTGTTTAGGGAGTAAGATAAATACTAAGCTTAGGTTTGTCTGATTGAGGAGAGAAGGTGATTGAGCGCTGTAAATGGGCGATGGTGTTCGAAAACTATCATCGAGTACTTCCCAAACAACCTGCTATGGAACTAACCTCACAGGAATAATATGTAATAATGTTAGTTGGAAAGCAATGTTCTGAGCAATATCTCTTCTGGCTTTAGATTCATCTCTACATTTATGTTGACTGCTCGTAGGCAGGCCTACATTAGTCAAGGCCATGCATGTTTCACCTGCAGAGAACTTACATGTAATCACTAAACCTCATGTGAGGTTAATCACAAGACCCATGCATGTATAGATAGCATAACACTTTAACGCGGGCATAATCTACATCATCACGTCTCATCTCTCTACTAAAAAAAAAAAAAAAAAAAAAAAAAAAAAAAAACAAAAAAAAAA